>BLSH010513205.1:71060-82651 GCA_018402905.1 Glandirana rugosa | reverse complement strand
ACCCTCCTATTTTTGGAAATTACCTTTTTATTTTTGATGATGGTACACATATCACATTTTTTAGCTCAAATTAGGATAATTTATAAATAATAAAAAAATATAAAATTGTGACTCATTTTACATTTTCAGAAGCAATGGTATTGTTTGTGGTTTGTAAAGGCGCCTGTGGGAGTTTAGGGAAATATTTTTGTGAGATGGGCTTCAGCAAGTAAAAGTTACTGAGAAAAAAAATATTTTACCAAAACACGAAATGATTACACATTCTTGCATTCTTAAAAAGTAAATAGATCATGGAGTTGCAACATTGTTGCCAGGACAAATTCTTTGACAGAAAGATACATTTCATCTCAACATGAAAAGGATTTATTTGAGAACGTAACAATTATACCATTAGAATGAATGGCTGAAAATTGCATTTTGGCTATATAGCTCTCATCTTCAATCAAAAAAAAGCTCTGTAAGACAGCTTTCATTTTGGTATTTACTATTCACTCATGGAATTACTCCATGAGACTTAAAAACGGAGTTGTTTTGTGCCTGAGCATGCTCAGTTGTGCTCAGCTCAGTAAAGAGAAAAAAGCGTTTAAAGAGTTTAAAGAGTTTAAAAGCAGATTATCTTTAAATAATATACCACATATTTTAGTACAATTTAGGGGGTCAGATCATGCTGTAAACATTATTTATATTTGCACTACTCTAGGTCTTGAGTAGAGTAAGGATTTGGGCATTATCTGTGACCTGGGAGCTCCACTGAGCGCTTTAGTAAATAAACTCCACTGTGTTTTGGGAACCCTTTACGCATATATGTAATGTGCTCACTGATACGTTTAGTTAATGTTCTGGAAGTTCTCCTTACATATAGTTACCCGCAGGTACATTCCAGAACATAGGCATTGGTTTGGTATTTTTACAGCGAAAGAAGCCTTTGAAATCAAACATGCTTGTTTCCTTCTTTGGGGGATCACGTATATTATGAACCAGTCTGCTTGTCATACCTGGGGCTCTGCGGTATATAAAAGAGGCTTTGGTAGGTAGTAAATTCCTAAGGGTAAGATCACTTTTTAAAATCGGCCAGTGTTTTCTGATACTTTTTTCCAAGTGTTTGAATTGTTTATTGAAACCTGTGATGAATGATATATCATAAGATTTCTGTTCTTTAACTTTATTTTCCAAGAGTTTATGTCTTTCCATTTTACCTACTGTGTTTCTTACCCTCAGTAAATTTTCCCGGGGTACCCTTTATCTATAAATATTTTTATTAGTATGCCAGTTTGTTCCATATAGTCATTCATTGGTGTACAATTACTTCTTATGCCCATAAACTGGCCCTTTGGAATGGCCATCTTCCATGTATCTATTCCTGTCAGTACTTTTAAAGTCAGTTTGTGTATTGAGCCTGTCGCCATTTTTTGAAGATGTTCAAATCCAAAAAGTCTATGTGCTGTCTATGAGCATTGACTGTAAATTTGATCTCATACTTGTTATGATTAATATGACTAATGAAATCACTAAGAGTATTTTCAGTTCCCTACCAAATTAACAGAATATCATCTATGTACATTCGATATAATTGAAGGGGACAATATGGGGGCATATTAAGTCCCATGGAAACTCCCAATACCACAAAATTTACGATCTCTAAAATAAAGAATTACATATTTCAGGACAACATAAATTATAAACATTCATCATGGATACAAAAGCCATTAGTATTTGTTAAGTAACAAAAAATTGGGCAGGATGGTGTTACTCTGGGGGGATGGGGAGAAAAGGGACAAGAAGGCAACAATTACAAAAATTACTTATAGCTCAAATATTCATTTAGGCCTGGATAGATGGTTGCATTTAATTTATGGATACAGCAAGTTTCTAACTGTAACAAGATCTGATCCATACCTCTCTTGTGCATAGGTATATGTTCAAACGCCATAAATTTAACTTGTGTGTGTCAAAACCATGTTGCAAGCCCACATGTCGGCTGATAGCCATTACCATGAGGCGTTTTGCAAATTGGATTGGTATGGTCCTTTATTCGTTTATGAAAGCAGCGTTTGGTTTTTCCCACGTAAAAACTCCCGTGTGATATCCCCTGAGCAAGCCAAGTTTGGTGAAACATGTTGGGATCAAACATCTTGTTCTGACAATCGATGCTATGGACATTAAATACCTGTATTGTGATATGTATACATCTTCATATTTTTATTGAATCAATTTTTTTTGCCTTTTTAATCAATGAAAATAAACTTAATTGTTTTTATACAGTTGATTTCTATGATTGCTGGCACCCTAAAAATCCCAAATAGGTTCTTGGCAGTTCTATAGAGAAAAAAAGATATTTAACCCTTTTGCTGCCAGAGCCGTTTTTGCATTTTTGGCACATGTGTTTAAAAAATTATTTTAGGCCTGAAGATTATACAAAACCCCCAAACATGATATATTTTCTGAAAGCAGACACCCTAGAAAATAAAATAGTAGTAGTTCCAATTTCACATGATATTACCACAAAAAGTCCCCTAAGTGATGATTTTTGGTGACAGGTTCTCTTTATTGAGACCTCTTTTTGACCCTGCATGTCTCCCCTGTGCTCCACTTAATATTTTTGCAATGCAGATCACATTGCAAAACATCCGTTCCCGGCAAAGCGAGCCAGGGACACCGAGAACGTGACCTGGAAGTGACGCCAGAGACATCGCTTTCCGGGTCAATGCAAGAAGGGGAGGAGAGCGGATGTGTATCCACTCTTCTCCTTCCCCTCTACATGCTGCCGCCTGCAATGGCTGTCTCAGGCCCGGCGATTGGGCAAGCGGAGCCCGGTAAGCATGGCGGAGGCATGCGTGGGGGGTGCCATTGCTTGGGGTCCATGAGAGCGATCAGGCGGTAGCGGCGCCCCCCAACTGCTCTCACCTGTCTGCAGCCACTGGATTGTGTGTAATACCCCCCGTCGTTAGGTCCGAATGACGTATGGACCTGGCGGCAAATGGTTAATCCCCAATGCACTAATCATGCTAGTACATGCAAGTGCCAAAAGTACACAAAAACAGCATTAAGCCACCAGATAGACCCATCTTAAGTGGCATCAATTTTCTGTTCTCAAGGTTGGGAGAATATTTGGACATATGGTCCATCCTTGTCACGTACCTGGTGGTGGAGTCTGACTTATGCAGTGGGCAACCTCTCTTACAACCCTGATTCAGGAACCCCTGGTAGACTAGACAGGGGCTCAGGAGTGCAGGGAGGCACAAGGGTCTGACTGGGTCACTGGTGGTGGTGTGCTTGCCTGTGTGGAGCTCGTGCAAGCAGAAGCGTAGTGATGCAGGCCAGGTCAGTAACAGGCTGGTGGAGCAGTACAGAAGGGTCAGGCTGGAGAGTAGTCGGGTACAGGCAGAGTTTGTTAACAGGCGGGCAGCAAGGTACAAGGGAGCAGACAGGTGAGTGGTCGTGGAAGCCAGGGTCGGTGCAGGCAGAGATCAAACAGCATGGTCAGGCCTAGCCGGGTCACAGGAACAGACAATTAGTTTAACAGGTTGCTTCAGGAACACACTAATGCTTTAGAACAGACAGCATCCACTGCAGGGTGTTGTCTGGGCCGTTCGGCACCATTGGCGTGCACAGGCGCATGGGCGCGCGAACATGCACAGGCGCGTGCACAGTGCACAGGCAGCCAGAGACTGCCAGGACGGCCACTTTCCTAACATTGCCCCCCCGGATGCCCAAACGGGCTCTCAGTTCTGGGTGTTTCTTCCAGAATGCTTCAATAAGTTCTTTGGATATATAGCGTGGATATTATCCTCAGGTTCCCATGAGTTCTCTTCTGGCCTATACCCCTTCCATTTGACTAAGAATTGGGTCGAGCCTCCCCTCTTCCTGCAAGCGAGAATAGCTTCCAACTCAAATTCCTCCTCTCCATCCACCAGAATTGGCCCCGGTGGCGCTATCTTCTGTTGCTGGGTCGCTGGCTTCAATAGTGTGACATGGAACACTGGGTGGACTTCTTCACAGGGAAAGGCCCGATGAACCTTGGTCCCAACTTCTTGGAGGGGCAGGAAAGTCTCAGATTTTTGGTTGCCTGACAAATTATGTCGTCTGGTTGCAGGTCCAATTCCACTCGCTTCCCTTTATTGAAGGCCCTCTTGTTAAGCGTTAAGTTCCTGGGTCCGAGATAGTGTCTCCTGTAGCAACCGATTGTTTTTTTCCAAGAACTCCATTATGTTTGGGGAACCGTGTTTTCTGGAATCATGCTGGGTAGAAATGCAGGATGGTAGCCGAGATTCACCTAAAACGAAGATTGCTTAGTGGCCCAATGCACCGTGTTGTTGTAGGCGAACTCGGCCACCGGGAGTAGCAAGACCCAAACATCCTGGGAGAAAGAGGAGCAACAACAGAGGTACTGCTCCAGGGTTTGGTTAGTCCTCTCTGTCTGGCCGTTTGTCTGCTGGTGGTAGGCAGATGAGAATGACAGTTCAATTCCTAAGCCCGAGCATACTGCCTTCCAAACCCGGGACGTGAATTTTACTCCACGATCAGAAACTATATTGGTGGGGACTCCATGGAGGCAGACAATTTCCTTGATGAAGGCCTCCACTGTTTCTGCAGCAGACTGGGTGCCCTTCATGGGTATGAAGTGGGCCATTTTAGTGAGGTGATCCACGACCACAAAGATGGAGTTGAACCAGGCAGAGGGTGGCAACTCGACTATAAAGTTCATGGATATGTGGGACCATGGGCACAAAGGAATGGGGAGTGGGTTTAATAGACCCCAGGCTTTGGTCCTACTTGTCTTGTTTCGAGCGCAGACTGGACAGGTGCTGACGTAATCCTTACAGTCCACACCAGCAGAGGGCCACCAAAAGGAGCGTGACACCAGTTCAAGTGTCTTGCGACTACCGAAGTGCCTGGCCAGTTTGTGATTGTGACAAAGTTCAAGGATGGTTAAGCGTAGTTCCTAGGGAATGAAGACTCTGTCGCGATACCACCACAGCCCTTTTTTCAGTATCAGTCAAGAGTCAGGTGGTGTGGTGAGGCTGGTTAGAGCCCATCTGAGCCGAGATAGCAGGTCCTCTTGTGACAAAAGGAAGCTCTGGGCAGGAAGAATGGTATCCGGTGCAGCCGGATTTCCAGTTTGCCAGAACATCCTGGACAGAGCATCTGGTTTAGTATTCTTCGACCCAGGCCTGTAGGTGATGTGGAGTTGAAACCTTGAGAAAAAGAGTGCCCATTGTGCCTTACGGGGTTTGAGTCTTTTTGCAGTCCTGAGGTACTCAAGGTTCTTGTGGTCGGTAAAGACCAGAACAGGGTGTGAGGCTCCCTCCAACAAGTACCACCATTCCTCCAAGGCGGATTTGATTGCTAACAGCTCTCGATCTCCAACATCATAGTTGGTCTCCGGTGGCGAGAGCTTCCGAGAAAAGAATGCGATGGGGTGAAGGGAAGCCTTAGGGCCTCGTCTTTGAGACAGGACTGCCCCCACCGTGGTCTCCGAGGCATCAACCTCCAGGGTATAGGACAAGGCTGGATCCAGATATTTCAGGACAGGAGCCGACATGAATAGCTTCTTGAGCGTCAGGAAGGCCTCTTGAGCCTCAGGAGTCCACTGAAAGCAGGAATCCTGCTTCGTAAGCTGAGTGATGGAGCAATCGCAGCGGAAAACCCCTTAATAAATTTCCGGTAAAAATTTGCAAAGCCTACGAACCTTTGCACCCCTTTCTTGTCTACTGGTGCGGGCCAGTCCAGGATAGCAGAGACCTTTTGTGGGTCCATAGTAACTCCTGAGACTGAGATGATAAGGCACAAGAAAGGGATGCTGGAACGTTCAAACAGACACTTTTCAGGTTTTGGGTATAGTCCTGCGGTTTTCTTCCAGGGATGACGAGAAGGCGAGAATGTCATCCAGGTAGATTATGATGAACTGGTCTAGATAATCCCTGAATACGTCATTCACCAGGTGTTGAAAGGTGGCCGGGTCGTTGCAGAACACGAACGGCATAACGAGATATTCCTAGTGGCCGAATCTAATTCTGAAGGCTGTTTTCCATTTGTCACCCTCTCGGATGCGAATAAGGTTATATGCACCACGGAGGTCCAGTTTGGAGAAAATGGTAGCAGCGCCCAGTCGCTGAAACAGCTTGGGTATCGGGGGCAAAGGGTAGCGTTTTTTGATGGTGATTTTGTTGAGATCCCGGTAGTCGATGCACTGTCTCAGTGACCAGTCTTTCTTCTCAACAAAGAATTTTCCCGTTCCAGCAGGGGACGTGGATGGCCGGATGAAAACTTTCTCTAGGTTTTCATCTAGATAAGCCTTGAGGGCCTTTAGCTCTCCCTCGGAGAGCGGGTAAATCCTGCCGAGGGTACTTCCACACCTGGCAATAGTTCGATGGGGCAGTCATAGGCCCGGTTAAGTGGTAACTTGTCGGCCCCCTTCTTACTAAATACGTCTATGAAATCGTGATATGTTGGGGGAACTGCATCTCGTGTTCCCAGGTCAGGGTCAGGATCCAGACATAGGAGAGAGGAGGGAGGCTCCAGGGATTGCTGTAGACAGTGATGCTGGCAGATGTGAACCGGATGTCCCCTGTAGCCCAATCAATGTCGGGGCAGTGCGCCCACAGCCATGGGAGGCTGAGAATGACTGTGTAGAGCAGGGACGCAATAGCATCCAGAAGCAGGTACTCCGAATGGCCACTGACAGTCTTGGTGAGGAGGGGAACAGTCTCATGAGTAACTGTACCCGACTTAATAATTAATCAGTCGGCCAAGTGGATGACCATCAGGTGAACCTTGGGTCTAAGGGGAATCCGGTGATGTGCTGCAAAGGATAGGTTCACGAAGCAGCTGCAGGTGCCTGAGTCCAGGATGGCTGGGACTTGGATACTCCCGTTGGGAAGTTGCAGAGACAGAGGAAGCACCAGATGCATAGCCTTGTCGGGTAGGGACAGAACCACTCCCTCTGGGGAGAGGGGACGTTTAGCCGGGCATGTCCTGACACGATGCCCAGAACCCCCACAATACAGGCACAGATTGTGGCTGAGACGCCTGTGTCTCTCTTTGAGGGTAAGTGGTGTGTGGGGGTGCTCAGTGTGCATGAGCCCCGGCTGGTTTCCGGCAGACCACTCGTCCCTGCGTTCCCGCAGTCGGTGGTCAACCTGGATGGCCAGGTCAATTAGGGCCTCGAGGGATTGAGGTGTCCCCACCTGAGCCAATTCATCTTTCAGTGGCTAAGACAGGCCCAACCGGAATTGGTAACAGAGGGCCGCGCCATTCCATGCTGTATCAGCAGCCCAATGCCAGAACTCCGCGGTGTAGTCTTCCGCCGTGCGATGACCCTGTTGGAGAGCATGGGGAGCTGCTTCTGTGGTTGCAGCCTGGTGGGGGTCCTCATAGAGCGCCACCATGGCCCAGAAGAAGAGGCTCAGATCGGCCATTTCAGGGGTTCCTTGTTCCAGAAATCGGTGGGCCCGCGTCTGGGGTTCATTCCCTAAGAGGGAGATAACCAGACCCACTCTTGTGGTATCCGAGGAAAAGGTGCGGGGTTGCAGTGCAAAATACAGTTTACAGGAACTGCGAAAACCACAAAATTTCCTACGGTCCCCTGAGAACCGTTCAGGTAACTGCACCTCCTCTCAGAGGGCAGGGTGAGGATGGCACAACCCGCAGACTGGGCGGAGCTTGGTGCGGCCGACAGGGAAAGTTACAGGACTTTACTTCCCATTCGGATGTACCCCTCTTGCAAGTCCTTTACTACTTGCATAAGTCCGGTCAGGTGGGTACATAGATCCTTCGTTGGAGAGGGCCCCTGCGCAGACTCGGACATGGCTGTCCGTTGCTGTCACGTACCTGGCGGTGAAGTCTGACTTATGCAGTGGGCAACCTCTCTTACGACTCTGATTCGGGAACCCCTGGTAGAGTAGACAGGGGCTCGGGAGTGCAGGGAGGCACAAGGGTCGGACTGGGTCACTGGTGGTGGTGTGCTGGTCCGTGTGGAGCTCGTGCAAGCAGAAGCTTGATGCAGGCCGGGTCGAAAACAGGCTGGGGGAGCAGTACAGAAGGGTCAGGCTGGAGAGTAGTCGGCTACAGGCGGGCAGTGAGGTACAAGGGAGTAGACAGGAGAGTGGTCGTGGAAGCCGGGATCGGTGCAGGCGGAGATCGAACAGCAGGGTCAGGACTAGCCGGGTCACAGGAACAGACAATCAGGTTAACAGGTTGCTTCAGGAACACACTAACGCTGTAGAATGCATCCACTGCATGGTGTTGCCTTCTTAAATGGGCCGTTTGGCGCCATTGGCGCGCACAGGCACACGCGAACGCACAGTGCACAGGCAACCTGAGACGGCCAGGACAGCCACTTTCCTAACAATCCTACCTTAAAGATAGTAAGGATGTTCTAAATAGCCTAGAGAATCTCAGAATATATGAACATAGTATGTTGGTGACAGTGAACGTTGAGTCGCTGTACACCAACATTCAACAAACTGATGCCATGGATGCATTAAACAAATAAACAAATACACAAATCTGAAATCTAAGCAAAAACAGTTTAATAGATGGCTTAGAGCTGGCTATGACTAGTATTTTTTTCTGGTATGGAGGACAATACTATAATCAAATAAAGGGAGTATCCATGGGGATAAATATACCCAGATATTGCCCCTTGGATTATATTGAAGGTACATAGATGATATTCTGTTAATTTGGCAGGGAACTGAAAATACTCTCAACGATTTCATTAGTAATATTAATCATAACAAGTATGGAATCAAATTTACAGTCAATGCTCATAGACAGCATATAGACTTTTTGGATTTGAGCATCTTCAAAAACGGTGACAGACTCAATACAAAAACTTTAAAAGTACTGACAGGAATGTATACATTCCTGTCAGGAGCTGTCACCATCCAAAATGAAAGATGGCCATTCCAAAGGGCCAGTTTATGGACATAAGAAGGCATTGTACATTAATTGATGACTATATGGAACAAACTGATGTACTAATAAAAAGATTTATAGATAAAGGGTACCCCCGAGAATATTTGCTGAGAGCAGAGGCATCGCTAGGGGGTGGCTATTGAGGCTGGAGCTCCGAATATGGGGCCCATAGCCCCTAGTCTCTAGGCAGGGCCGGACTGGCTGCAGCACTCCCCTCCCTCCCTCTCTCCCCCTCCTCTTGTGCGTCACACACACAATGGGCATCTCCCGCTGTGTGTCACAGAGTTGGATCTGTGTTCGCCGGCGCTCACTGTAGCAAGGTCTGGCCTCAGGTTGTGTGATACTCTAGATCAGGGGTCTCAAACTGGTGGCCCTCCAGCTGTTGTGAAACTACAAGTCCCATGAGGCATTGCAAGGCTGACAGTTACAAGCATGACTTGACACAGGCAAAGGTATGATGGGACTTGTAGTTTTGCGACAGCTGGAGGGCTGCCAGTTTGAGACCCCTGCTCTAGATGGAACACTGATTGAATCAGTGTTCTGCCTATCACACAAGCTGGTCTAGGAGACGGGACCTTGTTACAGTGCCGCCAAACACATACCCAGCTCCATAACACACAGCGGAAGATGCCCACTTTGTGTGTAATCCAGGCAATGGTGAGTCTGTATTGATGGGCACAGTGAGGCTACATTGAAGGGCATCGAGGTTGCATTTATGGGCACAATAAGGCTGCATTGATGGACAATGAAGCTGCATTCATGGGCAGTGAGGCTGCATTCATGGGCACAATGCGGCTGCATTAATGAGCACAGTGAAGCTACATTCATGGACAGTGAGGCTGCATTCATGGGCACAGTGAGGCTGCATTCATGGGCACAGTGAGGCTGCATTCATGGGCAGTGAGGCTGCATTCATGGGCAAAGTGAAGCTGTATTCATGGACAGTGAGGCTGCATTCATGGGCACAGTGAGGCTGCATTCATGGGCACAGTGAGGCTGCATTGATGGGCAGTGAGGCTGCATTGATGTGCACAGTGAGGCTGCATTGATGGGCAGTGAGGCTGCATTGATGTGCACAGTGTGGCTGCATTGATGTGTACAGTATGGCTGCATTGATGGACACAGTGAGGCTGCATTGATGGGCAGTGAGGCTGCATTCATGGGCAGTGAGGCTACATTCATGGGCACAGTGAGGCTGCATTGCTGGGCAATGGTGAGGCTGCATAGATATACATAGATGAGCCCTGCATTCTTTATGTAGCCAACTCCTGAGCCCTGGGGCTCTCTGGGGACCCTGATGTAAAGGGGGCTCTCTGGGGACCCTGATGTAAGGGGGGCTCTCTGGGGACACTGATGTAAGTAGGGAGGCTCTCTGGGGACCCTGATGTAAGGAAGGAGCTCTCTGGGGACCCTGATGTAATGAGGGGGGCTCTGCGGCCCCTGATTTAAGTGGGGGGGTTCTATGGGGACCCTGATACATGGGGGAATCTGCACTCAGATATGTAACAATATATATATATATATATATATATATATATATATATATATATATATATATATACACACACTACATACAATATAAAAAAAGGTTATGGTGCTGACTAGGCTATGCAATGTGTTCCACTTATCCTAATCATAAACAGGTGAACCATCAATGAAATAATTGATCATGGAAAATCATACTAATGCAAAAGTCCATATAATTAGCATAATTTGTGAATACTAATATAAAGTCCATGTGCATCCTTAATTGCTTGGTAAGTGTGAAATCCACTAGTGCTCATAAAGATGGCATCTCACCAGAACCTTTTGACCCCTTTTTACAGGTGGTAAAAAATCATTTTAGGAATAGCCTTTGGATATAATGGCAACCAGAACCATGCATATTTTGTATGTATTGTAGAGTGTACCCTGTGCCGATATTGTGATTGTAAAAGTGGATCCCCTGCATTTGAATATCGCCACCCTTTTTGGTTGTTTCAAAGGGAGTTTGTCAGTGATGGCATATGTTCCAATTGACAGTTTCTATTTAAATATTCCCACCCCCTTCTCATTATTTCCAAGTACTATCCAATCACATTACGTCTTGGGTACATAAATAATCATCCAGATGTAGTATGACGTCACTTCCTGAAGACGCCTACTAGGCGAAACGTACATCGGAGACGTCCCAGACATTAGACTTCTGGGTTTATGGTGTCCCTATAGCAGCACACTTTGAAAGCGAGGCTTTGAGCGAATGCGAATGGGCAAGGAGACCACCGAGTATAGCATAACGATCGGCTGTTAGCAGGCTTACTCCGCTCGTCTGTGATTGCTGTAAACACCCAGTGCCGGGACCTTGGCACATCAAAATGTGAGTGCAATGTCGTTAGTGTCTGCTCGCCTCATTCGGACGATTGTCGGCTAGCAATACGATATGAGCCACCAGAGGAACGGGTAAGCGTAAGCGAGTTTCGGAGCGAAAGTTTCACACGACGATATCCCTGTGGTATTTGGGTCTTCAGATTACAGACCCTGCAGAGGCTACATGCAAAGCGGATCATCCGCAGAAGTCCTTCACTGCAGTATGATGTAGACCTACTAATAAATACATGGGTTCTGCATTACACTAACCTATCATGAACCTTTATTACTCTTCCCCCACCCTTATAAATTTATCTTTGACAGTT
>BLSH010513205.1:41134-63170 GCA_018402905.1 Glandirana rugosa | reverse complement strand
CCCCCCCCCCCCCCCCCCCCCCAAAGAAGGAAATAACCATGATTAATTTCAAATCTTCTTTTGCTGTGGAAAATTGTAAAAATACCAAACCAATGCCTAGGAAGAGAACAACTTTTATTTCTCACCAGACCCTTAAACAATACTCCATAAGAAATTCCATTATATGTGGAACAAAAAATGTTACCTATGTTCTGGAATGTACCTGCGGGTAACAATATGTAGGGAGAACTTCCAGAACATTAACTAAATATATCAGTGAGCACATAACGAATATACGTAAATGGTTCCCAAAACACAGTGTCTCAAATCACTTTAGATTAAAGCACAATAAAAATCCAGCTGAAATTATTTTCCATGCTACTGATAGTATTAAAGGACACTGGCGAGGTTCAGACACCATCAAACAAATATCCCAAAACGAGACTGGATTGATATTTGAATCAAACGTTGACTCCTCAGGGGTTAAATGTTGAATTGGAACTCAACTGCTTCAACATAGATTACAAAATATACATTAAGAGATGATCTTAGTAGTAGGGGTACATTTGTTCATTTAAATATTCCTCCCAAATTATAATTTAGCTTATAGAACAGTATATCAAATTATTTTACATAAATGGTTTTTAAATTTAGCATGATTTAATGTAATTGTCATATTTAGTGATTATTCACATCTAATATTAATAATAATGATTCACTAAATGTAGTTTTTGGATATGACTACTAGATGTCACAGTATAGCACCTTATGTGGATTATATCTATTGATTGCAATATCATTAGACAACCACTAGATGGCAATAATCTATCTATTTAATAGTAATAATGGTTTGTTAATTAATATTCTCTATACATTTTAAAGTTTTTTTTAAGTATATATATATATATATATATATATATATATATATATATATATATATATATAAGGGTATTCCAGATTGTAAGCATTCAGAGCTTCCTGAAGATGGCCTATCCCATTGGCTGTATGGTGTTGAGACTTTATTGCACCATCGCGGTACTAGATCCACCCGAGATGCCAACAAGGGAACCGAGCCAAACCGCAAGTGGATGGAGGCCGAATCATCCCCCTATTAATGCATGCTGAACCCACCAGGTGGCAGGGTTTAGGCACCAGTAGACGTGAGTGCACCTATATTTTTAAAATTTGAATTTTAAAATAAATGGTTTTATGCTATGGGCTCCCCTCTCTGTCGTTTCTTTCCCCATCTGTGGAGGATAACCTGCAATGCGGCTGACCTTTACAGTTACCATCTAGGGGTATTTATCCCCACAAAGTGCAAATGACCACTCTAGAAATAGGTGGTCAACGTCAAAGGTGAGTTTACATCCATGTGGGGCATCTTGTATGAACACTGACCAGTGGATCACTGGTTCATTTTTATTGGTGCATGAGCACTTTATTCACCATTGTGGAACTGTTTAAATATTTGATTTATATTTCTTTCTTTGTTACAATTCAATGATTTTGCACTAGTCAAGCTCGGTGTTTGTTTATTAAATTTTGTATTGTAGTGACGCTGGTAGCTCACGTTTACACTGCTGCTGTTAATTGTGTTTATTGTTTCACTTGCAATCTGTTCCTTTGAACATTTTTAAGCTTTTTGGATAGCATAGGGAAGGGTTACCACTCCTGGAATGTTTGTTTTGCTGTCAGAAGATTTCACCTCACTTCCTGTCCCAATGATAATTGGATTTTAAAAATGTTGGGTTGTTGTGGAAACAAACCTTGGTGATAAAGCATCAGTGGAGACCTTTTGCCATAATAACTCTTACAGGAGTGAATTCCCCTTCCTAGGGGTAGATTTCCTCTCACTTCCTGTTGTCTCCCTCCATTTGTAAGTAGGATTCGTTTGTCAAATGTTTGTAACTAGGGGACTGCCTGTACATTGTTGGGCATGTGTCTGGAGCTCTTGGAATGGTCCACTAGGTGGCACAAAATGATCATGTTTAGCCTGATTTAAATTGTGGTTTCTGATACATGTTACACACTCACTGTCTGTTTGGAAAGATTTGGTAATCAGAATCTTTTCTTGAGATGACTCTCACTATCTGCCAACCCTGATGTCCTATGCCATGAAACGGTGCTATTATAAGAGGAGCACTGTGGATTGGGAGACCTATTAGTCCCCCATTTGACATTAGACCATTTACTTCTAATGGCAACCCTTTTTGTTGCCAGTATTTTACATCCTCTATTTGCTGTGTACTGAAGTTCTTTAGGAAGAGAGTGTTCCGGTATCATAAGTGGTTCTAACATGGCCATAGATTTTTGTGAATCTTGTAAAAGGTGCTGCTGCAAGGCGGCATTCTTAGCAGTTTTGTCAGGAAATGCATTGCCTTCAGCTACAAAATCAAAAGAAGATGTGTATGCCTTCCTTATCAATTTCCATTATAGTGTTCATTTTATAAAGTAAATCTCTTTCTAACAGGTCTCCAGGGCATCGGCAGCCTGGAACTACAGTGAATTCATGCCAAATAATCTTGTCATTTCCTTCACTGTCAATTCCTCTTCTAACAGGTAAGGTAGGGGTTTTAAAAGTTGGGAGAAGTGCTCCACTAATCCCCATTGAAGGTTCACATGAAGTAAATGGTCCCACATACTGTTCTTCCTTTAAGGTTGACATGGATGAGCCTGTGTCTATAACAAAAAGTGTTTCCCTCTCCCCTACTGTTAAAATTATTTTAGGTTCCTGTTGGGGAGTATGTGAGACATGTGAGGGAGCTTTTACTTTCGAGGCAGCCGATGTGGATTTTGATCCTGCCAACTAATTGGGTACTTGACGGGTGGGTTTTTGCACTCTGCCTCTTGTGCTACAACTTTGTCTTCTCTCTTTGGGCAATCTCTCTTCCAAAAACCCTCCTGTCCACATGCAAAACATGTCTATCATTCCTTGGCCGCCCTCCTCCTCTACCTTTATATCCTACTCTTCCCCCATTCCCATGTTGACTCCTTTCTCTAGGATAAGTACTGTGTTGTAATCCCTGAAAATGTGCCTTGGTGGCAGATTTGGGGACCACAAAAAATCCAGTGGCATCTTTCTCCATCACTTGCTTTTCAAATGTAATTGCATTCATTCCTGTCTGAAATAAGCTGTCTTATCAACAGCGAGATTTAAGGTTTAATCCTGTCATTAAAGTTTGGATATATATGGCCTTCGAGACTCTGCTCTCTCCTGGCTCTCCTCCTACCTGTCAGAGCGCACCTACAGTGTGACCTATAACTCTGTTTCCTCCTCTCCACTTCCTCTTTCAGTTGGGGTACCTCAAGGTTCTGTCCTTGGACCCCTTCTCTTCTCCATTTACAACTCCTCCCTTGGTCTGTTAATAAAGTCCCATGGCTTTCAATACCACCTCTATGCTGATGACACACAAATCTATCTCTCTACTCCTCACCTCATTTCTTCAGTCTCCTCTCGCATTACTAACTTACTAACTGACATATCAGCATGGATGTCACAACACTTCCTCAAACTCAATCTTTCTAAAACTGAGCTTATAATTTTTCCTCCAGCCCGTGCCCCTCCCCCTGACTTCTCCATCAAGATCAATAATACAACTATCAGTCCCTCCCCTCATGCCAAGGTCCTAGGTGTAATCCTGGACTCTGACCCGTCCTTTCAGCCCCAAATCCAATCACTATCCAAATCGTGCCGACTTCACCTCCGAAATATCTCCAAAATACGTCCCTTCCTAACCGCTGACACTACTAAGCAACTTATTCACTCCCTTGTTATCGCTCGCCTTGACTATTGTAACTCCCTCCTAATTGGCCTACCTCTCCGCAAGCTGTCCCCTCTTCAGTCTATCATGAATGCTGCTGCCAGACTCATCCACCTTACCAACCGTTCGGTGTCCGCCACTCCTCTCTGCCAATCCCTCCACTGGCTTCCCATTTTCCAAAGAATCAAATTCAAAACCCTAACCATGGTATACAAAGCCATTTACAATTCTGCCCCAAGCTACATCACCAATCTTATCTCCATATATCGCCCAAACCGTCCTCTTCGCTCCTCCCAAGACCTTCTGCTCTCTAGCTCCCTTGTCTCCTCCTCACATGCTCATCTCCAGGACTTCTCCAGAGCTGCTCCCATCCTCTGGAACTCTCTACCCCAATCTGTCCGCCTAGCCCCTACTCTGTCCACTTTTAGGCAATCCCTGAAAACTCATCTCTTCAAGGAGGCCTATCCTGCCTCCAACTAACAACGGAATCAATCTCCAACTCCCCTCATCAGTTCATCCCCCACTGTCCCTACCTTTTGTTTCACCAGCCCCCCCTCTTAGATTGTAAGCTCACAGGAGCAGGGCCCTCTAACCCTCTTGTTTTAAACTGTACTGTTGCTGTAATGTCTCTTTATCTTGTAAAGAGCTGCGCAAACTGTTGGCGCTATATAAATCCTGTATAATAATAATAATAATAATAATATATAGTGCTCATTTCTGTACTAGTCATATCCATCCCAACTTCTTCCTTCCAAACTATTCTGAATCTCTTCACAGTCTTCTTTGGTCCTTGTTTACAAGCTACAGCAGTTGCTAAAGATTTTCTACCTTTCTACAACCGCTCCATCTCTTTTGTCACTTTCATCCACATTTGGTCCTGAGTCTCCTTAACCGGTTCCACACTGCCTACCGTCTATTTACGGCGGTAAAAAAAAATAAAAACCCCAGAAATGAATTCTCATCATCCGTAAACGTGGCCACTTTTGCGCAAACCAATCAATAAACGCTGATTGCGATTTTTTTTACCAAAAATATGAGGAAGAATATAAATCGGCCAAAACCGATGAAAAAGAATGTTTTTTTATATATTTTTTTTTTTTGATTTGTATTTTAGCAAAAAGTAATAAATTTGGGTTTTTTTGCAAAATTGTCGCTCTTCTTTTGTTTATAGCGGTGATCAAAAATGATGCAGAGGTGATAAAATACCCCCAAAAGAAAGCTCAATTTGTGGGGAAAAAAGGACGCAAATTTCGTTTGGGTACAACGTCGCATGACCGCGCAATTGTCAGTTAAAGCGACGCAGTGCCGAATCGCAAAAAGTGCTCTGGTCCTAACCTGGGAAATCCTTCCGGGGCTGAAGTGGTTAAGCCAGTCATGAGTTGCACCAGGGTTCCACGAACAACTAGAGTTTTTATGCTAGGCACCTTTGTCCTGTCAAACTCTCAACATTCCGTCAATTATTAATCTCATGTCCTGTTGTGACCACTGTCTACCCCGTGTGGCTCTTTTTAAATTATTTATACAGGCTGTTGGATTCTTTCTGGGATCGGGACTGCCTTTTATTATATTATTCAGTTTGTGCATATCCATGGATTTAATTACTACATAATTTACTATTATAATATATTGGAGTCGCATCACTGGTCCTACTTTCTGCCCTGATCTTAAAGTAATAGGGGAATACACCACTGTGGAGTCAGGCGATGAGGTACTTGCCACACCTTCATATTCCCTTGGAATTTCTTCTCCTCTTGCTCCCCTGTTCCCCTCATGCACCATGCTGGTTATCTGGGAGTTGTTGTTCTACTTGTTGAACAGGAGTGGGGCATGCTTGTGTGGGCACAGACGCAATACAATTTGGCCTTAAATCATCCTCTTTTTTAGTGGGAGAGAGATACTGCATTATAACTAGGTAGGGCTGAGGGCACATCAGAAAATACCTGTGGGGGCTCAGGAGTAGATCCTGGGGCATACTGCAACCAATTTAGTCCTCCCGCCCTCATATACTTCATATTCTACTCTGGATTCCCTGAAAACCATGGGAATGCTTCTCTGTCCACCAAACACAATCCCTTTGCCATATTCATGTGGAACTCATCATTTGCGCCATCCTGTGGAAAGGGACAATTGGACTCCATGTTACTAAATTATCAATCCCTGGGTCTACATAGTAATCCTACCAGGTAGAGACTCTCACAACATACTCTTTTCTTGTTACATTTTTAACTCCTCTGTCATTTGCTCCTCTCTCTTTCTTTTTCTTTATAATATCACTTTATGCGGGGGCTTAGGTACTTTGGGCAGAGGTCCCTTTCCATGGACTTTACCCATCTTAATGCAAAACAGCAGTTAAGCAAAGCACTAAATATTATGGTGTCAGTGTCTATTTTCTTCACTGGAAGGCTGGCATGTGTTGAAAAGCCCTGCCAATACCGTTCAACAGTTTAGAAGTTGAACACTTAAAGATGTAGACTCTGCAATAACCCTATTCTGTTACCTTTGGGCATCCCTTGCTTTCACCATTACTCTTGCGGCTGACACTCTCCAGCAACACAACTATCTACAGTTTGTTAACATGCAGCAATTAAGCACTTATACTTCTAAAATGGAACAGAGAAACAAGGACTTCCTGTGAATTCATAATATTATTCCTTTTTTTGTTTGTTTTTTTTTTTGTTTGTTTTTTTCTTCCACATCAGCAGAACACCATCATAAGACTAATCATTTTAAGGATCATTTATTATCTCAGACAGAGTCTTTCGTCATTGTGGTGGTTATACAAAATGAAAGAAAAACATACCCAGCATCTCACGTACCATGCCCCACCCCCCGCCCCCTGACCCCCCACCCCCCTTCCCCCCGTTGCAACGTATCTCTGTAACATCGAATTCCATTATTATTATTAAACTCTCATCCTTCATCCCTCTCTACCCATTCAACAACCATTCACCCTACATACAGAACACTTTGTGTCTCCCTTACTTAGTTCTCCATTTATAACCTCTAAGGGAGGTAACCCTTACTATCCATCCAGGAAACCCATTTTTTTCAAATTCTTCAAATTTGCCTCTTTTTACATACACTCCTTTCTCTTTCCATATAGTCTCATCCATTGATTTTAACCAGTCACTTATAGTTGGAGGAAGGCTTGATTGCCACTTTTGTGCTATCAACTTCCTTGCTTGAAATAGACAGCCTATTACTGCGATTGGCAGGGCATTCCCCGCACCATCCCCTATCATACCGCTCATTATACAGTGTGGTGGATCTATTTCCAATTATGTGGTAAAGATTGTATTAATTACTTTAACTACACCCTCCCAATATCTATACAACTTTGGACACCTCCAAAACATATGTATTAAATCACCTGTATTCTGACACCTAGGACATTTATCATCTTGTTTTTTTCCAAACCTATACAGTTTTTGTGGAGTATAATAGACTCTATGTATTAGGAAGAGATGTGATATTCTTTGGGAAGGGGCCAATGATGTCTCAAGACATTTTTCTACTGATCTTTGTTTATTGAACCCAGATCTTCTTTCCATTCCGCCTTCACCAGAAGTTCTACCCTTTGTTCTTCCTCCCTCCTACCCAAACTCATATATAGGCTTGAGATCAAGCCCTTCACTGGGCCCGGTCTTATCACCTTTTGCAAGAGAGGGATTTCGTCCGCATCCATCCTCAAACTTCCAAATTGTTTAACCAAGGCGTGTCTGATCTGTAACTATGTATAGAATGAATGGCTCGAGACCCCCCCACTCCTCCCTTAAATCAGCAAATGATTTCATATTGCCATTCCGATATAGCCGAGCTATGTAAATAATACCACACCTCCTACATTCCTGATTCTTCTCTATTTTATTAAGTTCTTTTAACCGGTTATTACCCCATAAGGGTGTATATTCCGATAGATGTTTATAGCCCATTTGTGACTTAACTATGCTCCAGACTTTATCAACCATTATCAATGTTGGGGTTCTAGGGGCTAAAGCATTGGCTTCCAATGCTTCCACGACTGTTCCTTGTACTGTGCACCCCAACATAAGGCGGTCATTGACGTCCTGCCCTCCTTGCGCCCCACATCCCGCTAGATGTTGTAGTTGTGTTGCCAAGTAATAATTCCTTGGGTGAGGGAACGCTACCCCCCCCCCCCTCCCGGCTGCAATTGGAGGGTATTTAAGCGAATCCTAGGGGCTCTCCCTCTCCATATCAATGTCCTAAAAAGTATATCAACACGCTGAAACCACCTCTTATAAATCCAAACTGGTGAGTTGTGGAGCACATATAATAATTGCGGAAGCCACACCATACAAATAAGATTGCATCTCCCTGCCACAGAGAGAGGGAGGTGTCGCCACAACTCTCCCTTATTTTTGAACCTGTTCAAGAGAGGGGTCATGTTATCAACTAAGTAACCCCTTGGGTCTTTTGTAAATGTAATACCAAGGTATTTCATTCTGTCTACTACTGCTAAATTAGGAATTGAAGATGGCAACGGAGTACTAAGTGGGTCTACCGGTAATAACACCGATTTTTCCCAATTGATGTTGAGACCAGAAAAAGTCCCAAAATCCTTAACTAGCTTTATTGCGTTTGGGAGTGAAGCCTGGGTATCCCCCAAAAACAGCAGGACATCGTCCGCATATAAAGCAACCTTCTCCTCTCCACAAACACGTTGAAAACCAGTCAATTCTGTGGACAACCTAATTGCTACTGCCAAGGGCTCTATTGCGAGGGCGAAGAGTAGGGGTGACAACAGGCACCCCTGTCTCGTCCACCTCGCCAACCCAAACCTCTCCAATTGAATCACGTTAACCTGGACCCTAGCACTGGGGCCATTATAAAGAGTCTTAACCCACCCGATAAATGAGGGGCCAAACCGGAAGGCTTCTAAAACCCGCCAGAGGTACCTCCAGTCTAGGCTATTGAATGCTTTGATAGCATCCAAGGACAAGACCGCCCTTGAACCTGCATTCGTAGTCTTAATTTGTAGGTTTAAAAATACTCTTCTATTATTTATACTCATAGACCTATTAGGAATAAACCCCGATTGATCTGGGTGTACCAGCTTCTGAATAATCTGTTTTAATCTGGTAGCCAGAACTTTGGCTAAGATCTTAATATCTGAGCATAGTAATGAGATTGGCCTATATGAGGACGTTTCTAATGGGCTTTTCCCCTCCTTATGTAAAACCACTATCATTGCTTCCCTCATTGAAGGGGGAAGTTTTCCCTCCTCTACCGCCCAGCAAGCTGTTTTTAAAAGTTCTGGTAACAGTATTTTCCCATACCGCTTGTACACCTCAATAAGCAGCCCATCCAGGCCAGGTGCTTTTTGACTTGCCATTAACCCCACAGCTTTTTGGAGCTCCTCCAATGTTATAGGAGCCTCTAAGTCCTCTCTATCTTTTTCTGACAGTGTTGGAAACTCTAATCTGCCCAGGAATTTCTCCATCTTAACTTCAATTTCTCTTTTTGGAGCTTTGTATAAATTTTCATAGAAATCCTTAAATACCTTTGTAATCCCCAACCTATGGGAGGTGGTCTTACCCTCCGGAGTTCGTATTATTGGTACGGATTTTGAGGGTGAGTTGTTCTTGATCAGGAAAGCAAGGACCCGCCCCACACTTTCTCCCTCCATATAATGGTTTTGCTTAAGCGCCAATTTCTTATTTTCCTCTCTTCTCAATAATGCAGATCTATACACCTGTTGCTTTTCCGTTAAAGTTTTAAATTTCCCCTCTGTTGGGTCCTTAATGTATTGAGTTTCTGCCCTCTCCACCTCTACTCTGACGGACTCTTCCCACTGCTTGGATTCCTTTTTAATCTTGGCTATTTGTTGAATTAATAAACCACTAAGAAACGCCTTTAAAGTATCCCAAATTATCCCCACCTTGGCTGAGTCAGAGTTTGTCTTCATAAACTCCTCCAGAGCTGCCGGGATCCCATCTGATTTACCAATTAGTTGCAGCCAGTATGGGGCCAACTTCCAGTCTCTTTTTATGCCACACTCACCAGGGTCTACTGACAGCACAAGAGGGGAATGGTCCGACAGACCTCTAGGCAAATGAAAAACATCATTAATTCTGTGAAGAACTTCCTCATTGCCTATGGCTAAATCAATCCTAGATAGCGTAGCATATGAACTTGATAAGCACGAAAATTGTCACTTCTCCGGATTGTATTCTCTCCAGATATCTATTAGCCGGGTCTCTTCCAGGAATTGGGAGAGTTTGCCCGTGGGCGGGCCCCTTCCCCATTCCTCGGGGGCAGTCTGTCCTTACTCTCCTCAACAACCGTATTAAAATCTCCCACTATTATAACTGGGATATGGGATTTATCCAGAATAAACTCCAGCATCTCGTACAAGAGCTCAACTCTAAATGGTGGGGGAATATATACATTAGTCAAGACCAATTCCATATTTTCTATTGAACAGTGTAAAAAAATATATGGACCCAACCTATCGACTTTGATCTGCCTGCAGGAGAAGGACACCCCACCCTTTACAAAAATGCTCACTCCTCTTGAATAGGAGGAGTGAACTGAGTGATAATGCTTTTGGAATCTCCTATTCCCTAATTGGGAATGAACTTCCCCTGTGAAATGAGTCTCCTGAAGGCAGAGCACGTTGATCTTATGTAAATCCATATAAGAGAAAATGGCAAATTTTTTGTTGGATTTCCTAGGCCCCTTACATTCCAGAAGCCTATTTTAAACCTTTTCGGCTGAGGCAGATAAGTGGACCAACATTTGGCCAGGAAAAAAAAGAAAAAAACAAAAAAAAAGGGAAAAAGAAAAAAAGGAAAAATATTTAAATTTAGTGCATCCCTCCCTCCTTCTTCTCTTTCCATGTGTAAATAGTATATACTCGGTGGCTATGTGTATGGATATATCCTGGATTTTCACTTTACAAAATAATTTCCCCCTCTCCTGTGTTCCCTTCAAATCACCACGCCATGCATCTAAATATTCCTTCCTAATACTAACCCTTCTTTCAAATCTTTCCTCCCATACCTTCCCCTTAGCCCTCCCACTCCAACCCTCCCACCCCCACCTCCTAAACCTATCTACGTTACCCTTGGGGGCCCATTTTGTGAGCTTTCCTATCTTAGGTGAACAAAATCCACTCAAACTATCTAACTACCACTCTTCCGCCCGTTTCAACCCTTCAAATTCACAACGACCAATTACACTCTTTTACAATTGCCCTGACTCCTCACACTTCATCCCAATGTGCAACTTCCTATCCCAGCTCCATAAAAAAAAAGAAAAAAAAGAAAAAGCAGTGACTTTAGCCAAATCTCGACACTGATCTCAGTAGCCCCTAAAATGTCCTATGTTTTTCCGTAATCTCCCTGCAGTCTCTCTTTATTGACTTCCAGCCATTTCCCCACCCCCTCTGGGGTGTCAAAGAATTGTGTTACACCCAGAGCAGAAATTTGTAAGTGTGCTGGGTATAGTAGAGCATACGAGATCTTAAATTGTTGCAGTCTGCGCTTCACCTCCAAGAACCTTGCTCTACGCCTCTGGAGGTCCGGGGAGAAGTCCGGATATATAAAAATTTTCGTCCCATTAAACAAAATGTTTCCCTTTTCCCTTGTCTTCTGTAGGATCATTGTTTTATTCCTATAGTTCGATATTTTGGCGAGAATTGGCCTAGGATATCCCCCCCCGGTGGAGGAGGTTTAAAGGGAACTCTATGGGCTCTTTCTATAAAAAAGTGGGGGGAGAGAACCTCTCTACCCACAGTGTCTCTAATCCAATTTTCCAGAAATTCCACTGGGTTTGGACCTTCACTCTGCTCTGGCATAGCTACTACCCTTATATTCTCCCTCCTGAGCCTATTCTCCAGGTCGTCCATTTTTGAAGCATACATAGTTATTTTTTCCTTCATGTCTTGCATATCTTTTTTAAGTGGATATACCTCATCCTCCAATATGCCAACTCGTTCTTCCACTACCATAGTTCTTCCTTGTATTGCTTGGATATCTTGGCGTACCTGGGATACTTCATTTCCAATTTCTTTCATTTGTTCGGATAGATCGCTTAAAGCAGATCTACAGGTATTCACCGCCTGCAATACTTCTCTAAGAGAAGGTTCAGCTTCCATTAGTAAGCCGGGGAGGGTAGCCAGAGTAGGTAAGGTTTCCATATTGCCCTCTGATGAACCACTGGTCCCACTGGTATTAGATCCTGGGTTCTGAATTGGCTGGCCCTGGCTCAGTCTTCCTGGGTTGCCGACCTGTTGCACTTTACCTTGGACTGGTTGTTCCCCTTTAGCAGGGGAATGAACAGGTGTATGAGCAAATTTCTCCAGTTCTGCCGATGCAGCCAGATTCCCTTTGGTTTTTTCCATAGCTACTTTTTGTGCGCCAGCCGGATCTTGTGCTACCGCCTCCTCACCCTTTTTCTTTACCATGATGGAAGATGCCCAGGTCTTAAGTCCCGCCTAATGCACCCTCCAAATAACCAACCACTATAACACAGTGTGTAAAAAAAAGAAGAATTGTTATTATTTGCACCTTTCACAGCTTCCTATTGTATCTGTAGTCCAATCAAGTGACATGAAGCAGAAAAAGAAGTATGAAGTCAGCCGCTCTGTATTATGACTGTGTTACCACACCAGACTGACCATTTACACAGTTTTTCTTCTTGGATTATGGTGGCAATGAACAATCCACCTGGATTGCTTTTAACTAGAGTTGAGCGAACACCTGGACGTTCGGGTTCTGCGGGTCGGAACGAACTTTGGGAAAAAGTCCGGGTTCGGCACCGAACGTTGCCCGAACGTTATGCCGGACCCCGAACCCCATTGAAGTCAGTGGGGACCCGAACTTTTAGGCACAAAAATGGCTGTAACAAAGTCCTGGCAAGTGCTAGAGGGCTGCAAAAGGAAGTAAAATGGGGGTAAGAGTAGGGCAAGTGCCCTACAAAAAAATGGGGATAGGGAAAATAAATTAAAATCAAATAAAAAAAAAATGGGAAGGGGGGGTGGATGTGGAGAGGCCTAGAGGTTGACTAGGCCGTGACCGTGGCAGTGTAGGTGGAAGTGGCGGTGGTCGAGGAGGAGGAGGAGGTAGCCAACACTGTTTTTTTTTGTTTGTTTATAATTGGGGTAGCCCCCAAAATATTGAGGCCTATTCAAAAAAACAAGTACTGTATACGAATGGCTGTGTGAGTCCGGTCTAAATGTTTATTCTGCACAAGGTACAGACAAGTCTTGTGGGATCCATGCCTGGTTCATTTTAATAAAGGTTAGCTTGTCCATGTTGGCTGTGGACAGGTGGCTGCGCTTGTCTGTGATAACGCCCCCTACCATGCTAAACACACGTTCAGACAATACACTGGCTGCAGGGCAGGCCAGCACCTCCAGGGCATAAACGGCAAGCTCAGGCCATGTGGCCAATTTGGAGACCCAGAAGTTGAATGGGGCAGACCCATCAGTCAGTACGTGTAGGCGTGTGCACACATACTCTTGCACCATGTTGCTGAAATGCTGCCTCCTGCTAAGACGTTGTCTATCGGCTGGTGGTGCTGTTTGTTGTGGCGGGCTGCTGACAAAGCTTTGCCACATTTCGGCCATGCTAACCCTGCCTTCTGAGGTGCTGGTGGTGGCACAGCTGCGTTGGTGGCCTCTTCCTCCTCCTCCTCTGCCTTCGCCTTGTGCTTCCACTGAGCCCCCGCTGTCATTTGGGAATGCCCTCAGCAGGGCCTTTACCAGTGTGCGCTTGTAGTCGCGCATCTTCCTCTCACGCTCCAGTGAGGGAATTAAGGACGGCACGTTGTCCTTGTAACGGGGATCCAGCAGGGTGGCCACCCAGTAATCAGAAAGTTACAATGTGGGCAACTCGGTTGTCTTTGCGCAGGCACTGCAGCATGTAGTCGGCAATGTGTGCCAGGCTGCCCACAGGCAAAGACAAGCTGTCCTCTGTGGGAGGTATATCATCTGTGTCCTCTGTATCCCCCCAGCCACGCTCCAGTGATGCCCACAAGCTGCGTTGGGTGCCACCCTGCTGCGATTCCTCCTCCTCCTCCTCATCTTCCTTGTCCTCCTTGTCCTCCAGAACTGTGCCCTGGCTTGAATATTTTTGACCTATGCTGGTGCAGGAACCCACCCTCCGAGCCACTTGCGAATGACTGGCCTGATAACCGTGGATATAAACCCTCTTCCTCCTCCTCATCCTCCTGTGCCACATCCTCTTCCATCATGGCCCGAAGTGTTTTTTCAAGGAGACATAGAAGTGGGATAGTAACGCTGAGAACAGCTTCATCGGCACTGGCCATGTTGGTGGAGTACTCAAAACACCGCAATACGCTACACAGGTCTCGCATGGAGGCCCACTTGTTGGTGGTGAAGTGTTGCTGTTCCGCAGAGCGGCTGACCTATGTGTGCTGCAGCTGAAACTCCACTATTGCCTGCTGCTGCTCGCACACTCTCTCCAGCATGTGCAAGGTGGAATTCCACCTTGTGGGCACTTCGCATATTAGGCGGTGAGCGGGAGGGCCGAGGTTCCGCTGCAGCGCAGACAGGCGAGCAGCAGCAGAGTGAGAACGCCAAAAGTGTGCACAGACAGCCCGCACTTTATGCAGCAGCTCTGACATATCCGGGTAGTTTTTTTAGAAAATTCTGTACCACAAATTTCAGCACATGCGCCAGGCAAGGGATGTGCGTTAAACCGGCTCGGCCCAGAGCCGCTACGAGATTTCGGCCATTGTCAAACACCACCAGGCCGGGCTTGAGACTCAGTAGCAACAACCACTCATTGGTCTGTTGTTCAATGCCCGTACACAGCTCCTGCGCAGTGTGGGGTTCATCCCCCAAACATATCAGTTTTAAAACAGCCTGCTGTTGTTTCCCCCTGGATGTGCTGATGTTGGTGGTGAAGGTGTTACGCTGAGTGGATGAGTGGGTGGTCGAGGAGGAGGAAGTGCAGTAGGAGGAGGAGGCAACAGGAAGCAAAGAGAAATGCCCTGCAATTCTCAGTGGTGGAAGGACATGCGCCAAATGGCTAGGCCCACCTGCCACTACATTTGCCCATTGTGCAGTTAGCGAGATATAGCGTCCCTGCCCGTGCTTACTGGTCCATGTATCAGTGGTTATGTGGACCTTGCCACAGATGGCGTTGCACAGTGCACACTTGATCTTGTCCCCGACTTGATTGTGCAGGGAAGGGATGGCTCGCCTGGAAAAGTAGTGGCGGCTGGGAACCACATACTGTGAGACAGCCACCGCCATCAGGTTTTTGAAACTGTCCGTGTCCACCAGACGGAATGACAGCATTTCAAAGGCCAGGAATTTTGAAATGCTGGCATTCAGGGCCAGGGATCGTGGGTGGGTAGGGGGGTACTTCCTCTTTCTTTCCAGTGTTTGGGAGATGGACAGCTGTAAGCTTCCATGGGACCATGTGGAAATGCTTGGGGACGGTGGCGGACATGGTGGCGTTGCTGTCATATCGTCTGTTTGCTGGGTGGCAGGTGACACTGTCACTGTAGAGGTGGAGGAAGAGGCCGAGGCAGCAGCAGAAGAGGAAGCAGGAGGAGGCCGAGACCTTTCTTGGATTTTGAGGTAATTATTTATTATTATTTATTGCAGATTGTGCCTTGAATTTAGATGCCTGGTCATGCGAGTTGTGCTCAGGTTGAGAACATTTATGCCCCGGCTCAGGCAGGTCTCTTGCAGTTCTTGGGGCTGACTGTTTGGCTAATTTACAAGGGGCTGAGGTGAAAGACAGATGGCCATGGGGTTCAGGTGCCAACTCTGAATTTTCATCAAGGGACCGGGAGGGAGACAATGTGAAGGAACTGGAGGCATTGTCAGTCACCCAATCTACTATCGCCTGTACTTGTTCTGGCCTCACCAATCGTTGAGGGGCATTCTGGCCTACCATATACCGGTAAAGGTTCTGTTGGCTACCTGAGGAAGGTGTTTCCCTTGTGCGTGTAGCTGGTTCACCTCGACCACGTCCTCTCCTTCCAACAGGAGGTTCACCAACACCAGCAGCACCATGATCATGTCCCTTATTTGCTCTCCTCATTGTGCCCGCAAATGTACTATGTAGCCCTATGTAAGTATTTATCGATACCAATTAATACCTTTTTTTTTTTTTTGAAAACACCAACGTAGCCGGACTTTTTATTTTGGTGCAAGAAATGCACCGCTCACACCAACAGCTGGAAGCTCTCCCTTTAGATCTAGGAGATGATTTTTGAACAATAATGTGTCACTAACAGCAACAGCTAGAACCTCTCCCTTTAGAACTAGGAGATGATTTTGGAACAATAATGTGTCACTTACAGCAACAGCTGGAAGCTCTCCCTTTAGAACTAGGAGATGATTTTTGAACAATAATCTGTCCCTCTAAGCAACAGCTGGAACCTGGCCCTATAGGAGTAGGCAATGATTTTTGAACAATAATCTGTCCCTCTAAGCAGAAGCCTCTACCTAGTGCAGTTAGATTGTTGTGTAATGCAGGGTTTGATCTGCAATCTGTCACTCAAAGCAACATTATGTGAAATCTCAAATTACTCCCACAATCTGATCGTTGTGTACGATCCCACAATCTGATCATTGTGTACGATCGTAACGATCGTTGCGTTAGGCAGGGTTTGATCTGCAATCTGTCACTCAAAGCAGCAGTATGTGAAATCTCAAATCTCAAATTTCTGCAATCTGTCCCTCAGAGCAACAGTAGTAGTAATCTCTGGATGCAGGATCAGATGTTAAAATGTCTGCAATCTGTCCCTCACAAAAATGCTGGCAGCTTCCTCTCCCTACACTATTCAGAGTCTCAGAGAGCATGTGACTGCAGCATCAAGTGACTCCAGCTTATATAGAGGCTGGGTCACATGATGCACTGGCCAATCACAGCCATGCCATTAGTAGGCATGGCTGTGATGGCTTCTAAGGGCAAACCAGTGAAACGCTTGTTGATTGGGTGCCCTGAAGCTATTCAACATGCGTGATCAACTACCAGAACCCAGAACCCGAACCCGAACATTTTTTGAAACGTCCGCGTTCGGGTCCGGGTCCTGGACACCCCAAAGTTTGCTACGGACCTGAACATTACAGTCCGGGTTCGCTCAACACTACTTTTAACCCTGCCTGCTGTAATTCAGTATCACTTGCCCAGATAAAAAAAATACCGCCAAATATGTTGGCCTTTCTTAAGGGCTTCCACTATTATACAAATCCAGTGACACCCAACTGTAAAAAACCCTGCAACAAGTTAGAGGCTGAAAAAAAAAAACACCCCAAAAATTTGAGCAGCTTTGGTATTGTATTGACTATAGAATAGTAAATTGCAGCCTGTTCCTGCAGTTCAGGATGGTAAAATTTGTTTTTACAGTGTGGACGCTGTGCGCGAATCGCCGTAAAAAGACGGCGATCTGCGAATGGCCGCCGGCGGCGCGCCGCACTCCTGAGCAGCCACAGGCAAAGAACGGGGAACCGCCGATGTAAACACAGTGCGGGCATGGGTGATCTACTGATCCTTGTCACTGGGATCAGTTAGATCTCTCATGCCCATGGTAGCCCAACCCCCCCCCCCACAGTTAGAACACACCCAGGGAACATAGGTAACCCCATTCACTACACCCTGCAGGTTAACCCCTTCACTGCCAATGACATTTACACAGTAATCAGTGGACATTTAAATTTCTGATCGCTGTATAAATGTCAATAGTCCTAAAAAAGTGTCAAAAATGTCTGACGTGTGCGCTGCAATATCGAAGTACCGCTAAAAATCGCAGATCGCCACCATTACTAGAAAAAAAAAAATAAAAACCCCAGAAATGAATTCTCACCATCCGTAAACGTGGCCACTTTTGTGCAAACCAATCAATAAACGCCGATTGTGATTTTTTTTATCACAAATATGAGGAAGAATATAAATCTGCCAAAACCGGTGAAAAAAATGTTTTTTTATAATTTTTTTTTTTTGGTTTTGTATTTTAGCAAAAAGTAAGAAATTTGGGTTTTTTTGCAAAATGGTCGCTCTTCTTTTGTTTATAGCAGTGATCAGAAATGGCGCAGAGGTGATCAAATACCACCAAAAGAAAGCTCTATTTGTGGGGAAAAAAGGACGCAAATTTCGTTTGGGTACAACATCGCACGACCGCGCAATTGTCAGTTAAAGCGACGCAGTGCCGAATCGCAAAAAGTGCTCTGGTCCTAAACTGGGAAATTCTTCCGGAGGTGAAGTGGATATGCACAAACTCAATGATGTGCAGCTGAGGAGCATTGTGCATCAAGCTGTAAACAATAGCTTGGGCGATTCTGATACGCCCCTGCCTAATAGAGACGCTATGTGATGAATTACAGCCATTCCCTTCGGTTTTCTGAACAGTGATAATAGTATAGTTCATGGGCCCCTTTATATTAGGGGTTTAACCTGCTAAGAGTCAGCTCCAGTTTTCATATAAGAAGTCCTACCGTACAAAACAATCCATTCAAGCAGTGTATACCTTGTGTTGTAGTTTATATCCACTTTATATGTGCTGTATTATTTAGCTAGTCAATTAGTGTAGTATAACATAAATCCACACTGCGCGTCCGCACTAGGCTACGCATGAGATACCCCACAGTAGGAAATAATCCGTTTAGGCAATGTATATCGTATGTTGTAGGTTATGACCACCATAACACCATACATTTGCAATGTTGTGCAGCTATACAGCTACTCAGACAGTGTAGCATAGCATAAATCCGTGCAGTAAAGTGCAGCTTACAGTTGACATCCGCAATTCACAGTTTGTTTTGGCAAGTCTGTATAATATTCTTGATCCCACTGTACTTAAACAAGCCTGTGTGGGCAATTCAGCCCTACGCGGCCGGAAGCAGCCCTTTTTAGTAAAACAGCATAATAAACCATGTCCTGTCTTTACAGCTCTATGCAGTACATGTGCAATATATGTAGTCTATTGTGCCATATAACAGAGTGCATTAGACAGGGCTCCGATGGTATCCCTACAGGTCTGTTCAGATGTTACTTTACGGCCATACGTACCATCAAACAATCTTTATGAGCAAGATTTCTATGAGCAATTTTGGCCCTAAATTGCAGCCTGCTCACATATGCTGTGTAGTTTTACCTCACCGTTTCCAATGTGCAGGGGCTGCCAGTATCTGCTAGCACCCTAGAGGCCAGAGACCCGCCAGGGTGATGTCCTCCGATCTTCACTCCCCCACGTCACCGTTACAGGAACGAGTGAGAGCCGCATGAGCGAGCCGCCATTCCACTCTATCTCTCAGCCTCTAGGCACCGTCGGGTTTTATGGGGCCACGCTATCAGGGTTCCTTGGAGCTTGGAGCAGGAGCCGACATACACGCATCCGCTCACCCGGACATCCGGTCACGCCCCCCAGATTCACAATATTATTCCTACCTAGGCTTTTTTTTTGTCCAAACTATTTCCTTTGAAGCTCCAAGCCTCAAACAATCCCAGTGAAAGCCAGTCTCACATGATTAATCTGCCAACTAAATAAAATCCCTGGGTCAAAAGGGGACAATCAGGGTAAAACTAAGATGTTTTGCTCAGCTTATCTGATCGGCCGCATCTGCATCCAAACTTCTGCCACCGCTTTGTTGGATTTGTCTGTCTGTCTGTAGCCAATCTCTCCTCGTTTCTCAATCCACCAGATCTGGGGAAATAAGCTTCTTCACACCAAAGTGCTATAAGCTATATTTTAAAAGGTTTATTATGGTGCATAGGTAATATACAGAAAAGAATATAGGCATCTCTTAAATCAGGATAACCAATAAAACATTACATTCTTATCAGTATAACTACGTAAAACAGAAACTAGAATAAATCAAGGTGTCTTACACAAGGAGTATCCATTTACAGAGAAATGAAACTACATTTATAAAGAAATTAAACTAGAAACTGTTACACATCTAAAATGGAGGCATTATACATAATGGATGCCAATTTAAGCATATATGTTTCCTTTCAGTCGCTAGTTCCCAAGTTGTCCCATACTTCCACATCTGTAACCAAATCTGAGTCATTTGTAATTAATAGATCTAGTAAGGCACCTTTTATAGTCAGGGAGTCCGCCAATTGGTGGATTCCCTGATTTAATGAGTGAGCTGTCCCTACTGTCCAGTCTATATCTGGATAGTTGAAGTACCCCATTATGATGACATTTCCCTGCCTCACTGTCATTTCTAACTGTAAAATGAGATCCAACTTCTCCGCTTCTTTCAGGTTGGGGGGCCTGTAATATGCCCCCACTATTAATTTCCCACTTGCTTCTTCTCTTTGAAGTTCCACCCACATGGATTCCACCTTCTCCTTGCCCCTGTTAGCTCTGCCTGGAATCTCAGCCATCACTCCGGTTTCCTGACCAGTAGTCTTGTTATCCCAGTATCAGGTGGAGTTCAAGGACCTCTATAGAGGTGCAACAGACTAAATCAAGGAACAACAGATAAAACGTGACTCATGGTTAGTGGTGGGCGAAGTCGAATGCCAGACAGAAGGGAGATCCAATAGCGGTCCAAGTCAGCAAACCAAAGCAGGGTTCCAAGGGTTATACCAAAAGACAATGTCAGGGACAGGCAGGGTTCGGCAACAGTGGTCTGCTTAATCGAAAGGGCAATCCAAATGCGGTGTCAGGAGCAAGCAGAGTTAGCAATATAGTACACAACAAACAGGGCGTGGAACCTATACTAGGGTAGGGACAGGAAGAGGAAGAGAGGATTTATAGGTTACAAGATTAGGGAACTGCCTACAGCTAGCCACTGGGTGGAGCCAAAGTCCAAAATCACAAAGCAGAAGATAACTAGGGTAACAAAGATAGGAGTTTCCAAGTAGCTCAGACAGTAAGAAACCGACCCAAGAACACCAGGCCCCAGGATCGATTTCCGGTCAAGGCGTGACATTACCCCCCACACGAGGATACCCCTGGCTTCTTGGGCTTGGATGGATGCCTGTTGTGGAACAACCTGACCAGCTGTGGGGCATGCACATCACGGGCAGGTACCAAGTCCTCTCAGCAATGGAGTAGCCTTTCCAGTCCACCAGATACCCCAATTGTCTACCCCTACGTTGAGAATCCAGAATCTTACTAATTTCATATTCTTGATGGTCATCAACTGAGACCGGAGAAGGACATCTAGAGGGCAGAGGAAAACTATTCTTGTAAAAGTGTTTTAGCAAGGAGACATGAAAAGTATTGGGGATTCGAAGATGTGGAGTTAAACTAAGTTTATAGGCCACAGGGTTGATTTGATGAGGAATGCGAAAAGGTCCAACATATCTAGGACCTAATTTGGAAGAGGGTTGTCGCAATTTGAAGTTCTTAGAGGACAACCATACTAGTTTATTGAGACGATAGTGGGGTGCCAGTCTTCTGCTTCGGTATACCTCTTGTATCTGCAAACAGACAGAAGTAGAACTTTTCATGTCTCTCCAGTGCTTGGTTAACCTGGTCACCATGTTGATACCTCTACCAGAGAAGGTTGGAAAGTGTAAAGGAATGTGTAAGTTCTGTATATAATTGTATTCCATTTTGTATGAATTGCACACTGTACTCATTGTGCACATGGCACTAATAATGTTTTCATTCTTTCGAGTCATGATTAGAATTAGCCTGCCTATGTTACGCCCCCTGTTACCACACAAGTACAATTGTAATATTAATGTGATACCTACGTAATCGAGCATAAAAACCTTCAATTGCATCATAATAAAACAGAACAGTTATTTGAAAAGATGCCGAGTGTATCTTTTATATCTGTTCCCTACTGCAGTAGTTATTATTAATTTGGAACCACTAATCAATAGGAGGATAGTAGTTGCCTATCTATAAATTTCCATGTCAGATGGCAAGCTTTGCCTTAAGAGGGGATTTACAGGTGACCCTGAGAATCTGAAACGAGGAGCTTGAGACGATCCAGGAATTTCTGATAATCAGCCGGCTGAGGTAAGCCTTTTGCTTACATTTGAGTAATCAGACTTCCTTGATCGATAAGGCATTTTCAGGAAAAAGGGTACCTATTTTACTCCCTTTAACCACTTCAGCCCCGGAAGGATTTCCAGCTTTAGGACCGGAGCCCTTTTTGCGATTCGGCACTGCGTCGCTTTAACTGAAAATTGCGCGGTCGTGCGATGTTGTACTCCTGTGTTTAAAGCAAACCCATGTTGTAGCGTGCTGGCGCGTTAAAAGTCAATTTCGCTGCGTCACGGCTTAGCGTTTTTCCCGAGGCCAGGATTTCGACCTTTAGGAAGGCCCCGACTTCACCAATTTCCCTCATTTTATCCATGGGAAAAAGGACTTTTACGGAA
>BLSH010513205.1:20363-39349 GCA_018402905.1 Glandirana rugosa | reverse complement strand
TGGTCCCTGTCACTGGGATCAGTTAGATCTCTTATGCCCATAACAGCACAGCCCCCCCCCCCCCCCCCACAGTTAGAACACGCCTAGGGAACAAAGTTAACCCCTAGGTCTCCCCCTGCAGGTTAACCCCTTCACTGCCAATGATATTTACACAGTAATCAGTGGATATTTAAATTTCTGATCGCTGTATAAATGTCATTGGTCCCAAAAAAGTGTCAAAATGGTCAGACATGTCTGCTGCAATAACCCAGTACCGCTAGAAATCGCAGATCACCGCCATTACTAGTAAAAAATAAATAAATAAATAAAAAACCCCAGAAGTTAATTCTCATCCTTCGTAAACGGGGACACTTTTGCGCAAACCAATCAATAATAAAATCGCCGATTGCTAATTTTTTTACCAAAAATATGAGGAAGAATATAAATCGGCCAAAACCAATGAAAAAAAATGTTTTTTATATTTTTTTTTTTGGATTTGTATTTTAGCAAAAAGTAAGAAAAACAGTTTTTGTTTTGCAAAATTGTCGCTCTTTTTTTGTTTATAGTGGAGATCAGAAATGACGCAGAGGTGATCAAATACCACCAAAAGAAAGCTCTCTTTGTGGGAAAAAAAGGACGCAAATTTTGTTTGGGTACAACGCCGCACGACCATGCAATTGTCAGTTAAAGCGACGCAGCGCCGAATCTCAAAAAGTGCTCTGGTCCTAACCTGGGAAATCCTTCCGGGGCTGAAGTGGTTAATTCTAATTCATAAAAAAGCTTCTTGGGCTTGGATGGATGCCTGTCGTGGAACAACCTGACCAGCTGTGGGGCATGCACATCACGGGCAGGTACCAAGTCCTCTCAGCAATGGAGTAGCCTTTCCAGTCCACCAGATACTCAAATTGTCTACCCCTACGTTGAGAATCCAGAATCTTACTAATTTCATATTCTTGATGCTCATCAACCGAGACGGGAGAAGGACATCTAGAGGGCAGAGTAAAACTATTCTTGTAAAAGTGTTTTAGCAAGGAGACATGAAAAGTATTGGGGATTCAAAGATGTGGAGTTAAACTAAGTTTATAGGCCACAGGGTTGATTTGTTGAGGAATGTGAAAAGGTCCAACATATCTAGGACCTAATTTGGTAGAGGGTTGTACATTTAAATGCGTAAATAGAAAAGTGCACAAAGTATAGAATAACACAAATGAAATATCCTTTAAGAGTGGAAACAGTGCAATTAAAAAAAAAAGAAGGGAAATTAAGTAAAATGGGAAATATATCTGTGGAGATATATTCAAATTAGAGTGTGATATTGAGATTATCATTTGAGTATTAATTTCTAAAATGAGGTTAACAATAATAATAATAATAATATAGATATATTGTAATTGGTTTAGGCAACCTTTGGTTGGTAATGAAATCCAGGTTATTGGGGAAATTTGTAATATAGGATTAGTTTATATTAAGATAACAATTTTGTAATTTTACATATATACAGTATCTCACAAAAGTGAGTACACCCATCACATTTTTGTAAATATTTTATACTATCTTTTCATGTGACAACACTGAGGAAATGACACCTCGCTACAATGTAAAGTAATGAGTGTACAGATTGTATAACTGTAAAATTGCTGTCCCATCAAAATAACTCAACACACAACCATTAATGTCTAAACCACTGGCAACAAAAGTGAGTACACCCCTAAGTGAAAATGTCCAAATTTGGCCCAAAATGTCTACATTTTGTGTGACCACCATTATTTTCCTGCACTGCCTTAACCCTCTTGGGCATGGAGTTCACCAGAGCTTTACAGGTTGCTACTGGAGTCCTTTTCCACTCCTCCATTACGACATCATGGAGCTGGTGGATGTTAGAGACCTTGTGCTCCTCCACCTTCCATTTGAGTATATCCCACAGACACTCAATAGGGTTTAGGTCTGGAGACATGCTTGGCCAGTCCATCACCTTTACCCTCAGCTTCTTTAGCGAGGCAGTGGTCGTCTTGGAGGTGTGTTTGGGTTCATTGTCATGTTGGAATACTGCCCTGTGGCCCAGTCTCTGAATAGAGGGGATTATGCTCTGCTTCAGTATGTCACAGTACATGTTGGCATTCATGGTTCCCTCAATGAACTGAACTGTACCTCCCCAGTGCGGGCAGCACTTATGTAGCCCCAGACCATGACACTCCCACCACCATGCTTGACTGTAGGCAAGACACACTTGTCTTTGTACTCCTCACCTGGTTGCTGCCACAGAAGCTTGACACTATCTGAACAAAATATGTTTATCTTGGTCTCATCAGACCACAGGACATGGTTCCAGTAATCCATGTCCTTAGTCAGCTTGTCTTCGACAAACTGTTTGTGGGCTTTCTTGTGCATCATCTTTAGAAGAGGCTTCCTTCTGGGACGACAGCCATGCAGACCAATTTGATGCAGTGTGAGGCTTATGGTTTGAGCACTGACAGGCTGACCCCCACTCCTTTAACTGCTGCAGCAACGTTGGCAGCACTCATACGTCTATTTCCCAAAGACAACCTCTGGATATGACGCTGAGCATGTGCACTCAGCTGATCTGAATGGAACCTGTCCTGTTAAACTGCTGTATGGTCTTGACCACCGTGCTGCAGCTCAGTTTCATGGTCTTGCCAATCATCTTATAACCCAGGCCATCTTTATGTAGAGCAACAATTCTTATTTTCAGATCCTCAGGGAGTTCTTTGCCATGAGGTGCCATGTTGAACTTCCAGTGACCAGTATGAGAGCGTGAGAGCGATAACACCAAATTTAACACATCTGCTCCCCATTCACACCTGAGACCTTGTAACACTAAGGAGTCGCATGACACCGGGGAGGGAAAATGGCTAATTGGGCCCAATTTGGACATTTTCACTTAGGGATGTACTCACTTTTGTTGCCAGCGGTTTAGACATTAATGACTGTGTGTTGAGTTATTTTGAGGGGGACAGAAAATTTACACTGTTATGCAAGCTGTAAACTCACTACTTTACATTGTAGCAAAGTGTCATTTCTTCAGTGTTGTCACTTGAAAAGATATAATAAAATATTTACAAAAATGTGAGGCGTGTACTCACTTTTGTGAGATACTGTACAGTAACCCTTATTGACAGGAAAAAAAAGATTAAGATGAGGTTGTAAATTGGAATACAGCTGCCATAATATTTAACTAAGCCAAGATGGGTGGGATACATAAGACATTTTTCTACCAAAATAAATCTAAAGGTCTAATAATAACTAGATGTGCAGTCCATGATGTGAGAGTAATACTAAATAAAATATAAAAAACCCATCACATCAAGTCCACACGCCCTGTTAGCAGTGGAGGCCCGCCCATAAGGGCTCCTGGGGCAGTGCCCCACCAAAAAAATAAGTAAGAAATAAAAATAAAAATTAACTATAATTATTAACCAACAGCAGCCCAGCTAGAGAGAAACTCCAAAGAAAAAAAAATCTTTGGAATTTCTCTCTAGCTGTGCTTCTGTTGCTAATTGCTAGAATAGATACAGGGTGGGCCATTTATATGGATACACCTTAATAAAATGGGAATGGTTGGTGATATTAACTTCCTTTTTGTGGCACATTAGTATATGTGAGGAGGGAAACTTTTCAAGATGGGTGGTGACCATGGCGGCCATTTTGAAGTCGGACATTTTGAATCCAACTTTTGTTTTTTCAATAGGAAGAGGTCATGTGACACATCAAACTTATTGGGAATTTCACAAGAAAAACAATGGTGTGCTTGGTTTTAACGTAACTTTATTCTTTCATGAGTTATTTACAAGTTTCTGACCACTTATAAAATGTGTTCAATGTGCTGCCCATTGTGTTGGATTGTCAATGCAACCCTCTTCTCCCACTCTTCACACACGGATAGCAACACCGCAGGAATAATGCTAGCACAGGCTTCCAGTATCCGTAGTTTCAGGTGCTGCACATCTCGTATCTTCACAACATATGGTTTTTTTATGGTAAAAACCAATACTGGGTGAGCTGCTCGTTCCAGGAGGTACCGCCATTCCTCCAAAGCCGACTTGATGGCCAGCAATTCCCTATCACCGACATCATAGTTCCAGCAAGATGGTGCACCACCACATTATGGGTGTCAGGTCCGAGCATTCCCAGATGAACAGTTTCCTGGAAAGTGGATTGGTCGTCGTGGGCCAGTTGAATGGCCCCCAAGGTCTCCCGATCTGACCCCCTTAGACTTTTATCTTTGGGGTCATCTGAAGGCAATTGTCTATGCTGTGAAGGTACAAGATGTGCAGCACCTGAAACTACGGATACTGGAAGCCTGTGCTAGCATTTCTCCTACAGTGTTGCTATCAGTGTGTGAAGAGTGGGAGAAGAGGGTTGCATTGACAATCCAACACAATGGGCAGCACATTGAACACATTTTATAAGTGGTCAGAAACTTGTAAATAACTAATGAAAGAATAAAGTTAAAACCAAGCACACCATTGTTTTTCTTGTGAAATTCCCAATAAGTTTGATGTGTCACATGACCCTCTTCCTATTTAAAAAACAAAAGTTGGATTCAAAATGGCCGACTTCAAAATGGCCGCCATGGTCACCACCCATCTTGAAAAGTTTCCCCCCTCACATATACTAATGTGCCACAAACAGGAAGTTAATATCACCAGCCATTCCCATTTTATTAAGGTGTATCCATATAAATGGCCCACCCTGTAGATTAGATAAGAAATAGAAGTGTAATCTACCTAGCAACAGGGCAAACGTCCCAAATCTCATTAAAAAACTCTACCTAGAACACAGTAAAATTAATTCTCCACCCTCCACCCTCCACCCAATGCTTTCCAACATTCCATTCTGAGAATAGGAGCTTTTTGGGATGCTTAAATCTGCAGACCTTAAACTGCCTAGCATTTGTGAACATGCCCTTCAGCTTTGTACAGGTGCATATTATATTCTCCTTAAGTTTTTTGAGTTTATGATTTTGATCTGTCCACTCATTCACCCTGGGATTAGATGTTATGCATATAATATCGCTAGTGCCTCTGCTATTTCCCTCTGTCCTCCACGCACTGCCTGGCTCACCCCTCCTCTAGACCCACCCCGCCGACACCTAGTTTAAAAGCCCCTTCAACTCTTTGGTCATGCTTTCCCCCAACAGAGTGGCACCCTCCCCATTAAGGTGCAGCCCGTCCCTACTAAAGAGCCGGTAACCGACTGAATTCGCAATTCACTTGACTTGCAATATTTCCTATTTCTCAGCCTTGGTCAAGTTGATGAAAGTACCTGGTGATCCTGTTATTTCCCTCTGTACTACCTAATTTCCACTACTGTACCTACAACATTATTCAGCTCCCAGCTCCAAGCCCCAAGCATTGTCAGGAGCCTGAAGTTTTTCCACTCTATTGGTATGCAAATCATCTGCTCAGATGCTTCTCCTCACAGTATTTTTGCAATGCAGTTATTTTGTGAAAGGTCAAAGTGGAACACTTTGCAAAGTAAAGCAGATGTGAATCAAATTACTTAAAAAGGTGTATACATTTCAAAAATGATTACCTCTAAATTTTAATTCTTAATGCCAAATTAAAGGGCATGTATAGTGGTTTTACATATATTATTGTATGGTTAATTTTTTTATATTATTATTCACATATGACTGCAACGTCCCATTTTCAGCAGCTAGTTATCCAGTGTCATTCTGTATAACTCTTTTAGCTCATGTTTAACTCAGTTTGTAAAAGAGACGCTATCATTAAAATTAAATAATTTAATGATATACTGCTTTGGAAAAGGCATATATAATATTCAATATTAGTGACTCTGTTATTTCTAACTCTCTCTCTCTTACAGAAATGCAGGACTTTATTTAACATGGGTTCCTATGGAACATGTTTACATCAATGCGTTTTTGTGCCTCTGTGTTTTTGGAAAGGGTCAGGGGACTTTTTTAAATGCAAAACGGTGCTTTTTCTGGTTCAATAGAGTTCAATGGAGAAGCTGCAGAAAAGCACGTAGTGTGTTTTTACCACGATTGTAGCACGATTTGCAGTTTGCATTTCTGAATCTGCCCAACAACAAATCCCCCCCCCCCAAAAAAAAGCATAAAAAACGCAAAATGCTGCAAAATCGTTGTAAAATGGTGGTAAAGATGTGGTAAAAAAATGTAGAAACCACTGCAAAAATGCTCAAAAGCAACATGCATAGATGTGATTTGAGCCTATGCGCGTAGTTCCAGAATGTTCATAATCAGACACCTATTGGTGTGTTGATTGCCTGTGTCTGCCTGTCGCCCATTGTGCCACCCTCAACTCCCTGACAGCTATATCAATACAATGGGAAGGGGAGGGGGGGGGTTTGTCACAGAAGGCAGTCAGAAGGCAGTGAGGAGACCTAGGCATTTTACACACCTGGTAATGTCTGATGCTGAAGATTCTGGCAACGTATCCAAATTGTGCAAATAGGAGAAGATTGATTGTAATGCCAGTGTCTCTTTAAATGATAATTGGTTATGGCAAAACACTTCTATAACATTTAGCTAAAACCTGTTATTTTGTTCAATTAAGCAAGTAAAACTTTCTCAACAAACATGCTGATCTATTTTTGGTTTGTGAAATTAATGATATTCTACTGTATGTGTCAGATTGCCAAGAAGCTGAAGAATAATCTTGATTATAATATGAATGCAAAAGGTCATAGTTTTCTGATTCAACTTAACATTTTTGTTCATAATATGTACATAATATACATTATACATTATACATTATAGCTTTTGAAACATACTCACAAAAAAGCCAGAGAGAAGAAAAACAACCCCATCACGTTTGTTACAATGTATTCATGTGAATACAATCAAGTTGTGAACATTATAAGGAAACATCTTCCAATCTTATCTACAGACAAGGATCTGACCATGATAATTAAAACAGGCTGTGGATTTTCAAGCAGGCAAGCCAGTTCCTTAGGGGATATCCTTTCTCCCAGTTTTTTTTCAATCGGAGAATCAAAAAAACACACGGCTTCATACTTCAGCAGTGGTCCTCAAGTCCTGTCCTCAGGACCCACCAACAGGCTAGATTTTAAGTATTACCTTGGGGAGATGCAGACTCGAATACTGCAATCACTGAGCAGCAAACAATATCACCTGTGATGCATTTCAGTTATCCTGCAAACCTGGCCTGTTAGTGGGTCCCGAGGACAGGAGTTGAGAACCACTGTACTACAGGGTCTTACCCCTGTGGAAGCAACACTTGTAGGTTTTGTAGAAGGCAAACAAAAAAATCACATACAGTGTGCGCATGTTCCACTGACAGATTATACAATACGGGACTATATCAATTGTGGCGCCAGCAATGTGGTGTATGCAATAGAATGGTCTCATGCCAGTTACAGTGTGTAGGCTGCACTAAAAGATTGTTAAGAACTAAGATGAGCGAGCACTATCATGGTGCTTCATATGAGTCAGATAAGGACTTGTCCAATGTTTCTAAACATTTTAAATATGTTCATTCGGGAAATATGTCGTCTTTTACATTCTATGGTTTACAGAGGGTTAAAAGTCCACCCAAGGAGACAATATACATCACAAGCTTTTAGAGCACGAGGTATGGGGGATTTTTAACCTTTGTACAAGAATTTCACAGGGTATGAATTTTAGATAGGACGTTGATCTGTTTTTATGGTAAAAAGTATAATCATGTAGATGATATTACTTAACATACTGTGATTTACTCCAATGAGTCCTATTGCTTGTTTGAAAAATTCTTATGTTTTTATTTTGTCAGCATGAGGCGTATCGCTTCCCCCCAGAGACTTTATATTCACAAAGGTGTTTTTCATCTGCTGTGATTAATGATGCTGTTTGATTGGAGGGAGAAGATGACACCATCCTAGCATTTTCTTATATATGTATGTTGTGTGTTATTTTTTGATATGTTGTGAACAAGGCTCACACCAAAATGTGTCTGCGTATTCTTTTATACATGGTCATATAGAAATAAAGATTTAAAAGACTGAGTTTCCAGACGTGCCGGCTCTTCAGTTTCTCATTAATTTGCTTGAGTTTGGATGTGGGAGGGACATCCTGAGCCAGAGTACCTGGACTAGGTGTGCCATCATTCACCTCATCATCCGTCTTCATCTGCTAGAGCAGTGTACATTTGGATTGAATGAAGTTATTGCATGTTTCCTCCACACACCACACTCTGTTTTAAGCCGATTCTGTTTGAAAAATTCTCATATGGCACTTACCTCCAATCTATATCACCATCATTCATTGGACTTTTGACCATGTTGAGTGAGTAATCAGACATACTTTTCAGCTTTGCAATATGGATCGCCATACAAAAATATCACAGGTATACACTAAGGACTCGAAACCCATATCAGAAGAAAATTTCCTTTTTTGATAGACTCAAGACTTTACTAATTAAAGAAACTAAGATATGTAGAGATGAGCTCCCGGTTCAAGTCGATCACAGCGTATTGAGTGTACACTAGATATCGTGCATCCAGCGGTGTACGGTATATAGTACACATGGTGTCTTAAAATATATACAGTCTAGTATATATATATATACAGTATCTCACAAAAGTGAGTACACCACTTACATTTTTGCAAATAATTTATTATATATTTTCATGTAACAACACTGAAGAAATTACACTTTGCTACAATGTAAATTAGTGAGTGTACAGTTTGTATAACAGTGTAAATGTGCTGTCCCATCAAAATAACTCAACACACAGCCATTAATGTTTAAACTGCTGGCAACAAAAGTGAGTACACCCCTAAGTGAAAATGTCGAAACTGGGCCCAATTAGACATTTTCTTTCCCCAATGTCATGTGACTCATTAGTGTTACAAGGTCTCAGGTGTGAATGGGGAGCAGGTGTGTTAAATTTGGTGTTATCGCTCTCACTCTCTCATACTGGTCACTGGAAGCTCAAAATGGCACCTCATGGCAAAGAACTCTCTGAGGATCTGAAAATAAGAATTGTTGCTCTACATAAAGATGGCCTAGGCTATAAGAAGTTTGCCAAGACCCTGAAACTGAACTGCAGCATGGTGGCCAAGACCATACAGCAGTTTAACAGGACAGGTTCCATTCAGAACAGGCCTCACCATGGTCGAAGATGTTGAGTGCACGTGCTCAGCATCATATCCAGAGGTTGTCTTTGGGAAATAGACGTTTGAGTGCTGCCAGCATTGCTGCAGAGGTTGAAGGGGTGGGGGGGGCAGCCTGTCAGTGCTCAGACAATACGCTGCACACTGCATCAAATTGGTCTGCATGGCTGTCATCCCAGAAGGCAGCTTCTACTAAAGATTTTTTTTTTTTTTACATGGCCTACAGTTTTATTAGGAAGACAAACATTTCTGCAAAGCATAATACTGGCATAAACAAAATAAAGTGATTTGAAATATATCCGGATTGTGGTGTCAATACTTGATGTTTTCATACCAGGAAATATTAAGCATTACAATAATTGTTCGCCACATGTACTTCAACCGAGAAAAAAAGAACTAAAGATCATACCAAGAATAACATGAATAAGTTATTTAGCTTAGAAGAACAGACCAACCTATATTCAGTGCAAAATCTCATAACGAGGTATTAAGATAAAAAAAAAAAAAAAATTACATGTACACAACAGATGATAAAACCTTATGTGCAATTTACTTCTCCCAAAAACTGTTACAGTTACTAGTTGTGCAATATTATTATTATTGATAGAAACTTACACAAGTTATTGCGTAGAAAAAAAAAGAAACATTGTTTTTGATACTGTGGAATTTCCTTCCATCAAAAGGCATTACCCAAAAGGATAGACAAAATATTGTTTTTTCTCCAAAACTGAATAGTGCACAGACAATGTACAAAAATAATGGTGCAAAAAAAAAATGATGCAAAGGTTTTTTGCAATAAAAATACTAGTCTTCAACACTACTCAAAGATTAATTATATATACAGCTGGTACCTTGAAGAAGGAAAAATAAAAAAAACACAAGAACTGTTAAATCATTACTACAAAGTATCATCCAGTTTTCTGCAGCAGTGAAAATTTCTAAAATACAGGAGTAAGAAAATAGCAAACTTAGTAAACGTTTTTTTGTTTTTTTTTCCTGGTTCAAGTCTGTATCTTGCTATTGGCAATACAGCCATATTGGCATTGGAAATATTTAGGACCAGTTTAGCTTAGGAGGAGAATAGGATCTTCAAACTCATAGAAAGACATTGAGCTGGTTTGACTCTCTCCAGAATCAGAATCGTAAGGAGCCTCTGGCTGCTCGGAGAAAGTGTATGCTAACTGTTCATCTTCCAGTTCAGATCTGGCACATGAGGGGCTGGAGTATTCCTCTTCTCCAACATAATTGAAGTCTTGAGGGATGTAAAGCATGTCTGGATAGTTCCTTGTAATCAGATCACTTGTAGTTTTTAGTGATGTTTTTCTGAATGCCCTGAGATGCATGTGGGAAAATTTGGAGTACGTCATACGCTTGAAACCAAGAGATTCAATGGCAATTTTCCAGCTCTTCATCATCATTGCATGACGGTTCTGATGGGAAGAATCTGGGGTGATAATGAGCAGCAAGCCATTCAGTGCAAGTAGTTCATGAGCTTTCTTACAGCAAATCCATCGCTGGTAACGTGATGGGAAATAAGACAGTAGAAGGGAAAAGACAACAACATGGAACAGTTCAGCAGGTAGATAATCTATGGGATTTTTCAGCTGCCTAAGGAAGGCCTTAATGGCATCAGGTGCAAGCTGAAGTGGTCTCTGGATCTGCAAGTTCAGGAAGTCACATTTGTAGACCGTCTCAACAGCAGGCACAATATCGATTACAACAGCCAGAAAATTTTCATATTTTACAAATGGATTATAGCAGCTTCCTACATCAAGTAATCTGATCTTCCCAGGAAGGTGAAATTCTTGATTTGGCATATTGCCATTTGAAATGCTAAGGCCAGAAGCAAGCATTTGTTCACAAGCAGCAGACTGATGATTGTTTAAGGCCGCTCTCCTTGCATTTTTTTCAAGCGCTTTTCTCTTTCCTCCATTGAAGAAATATTCTTGACAAACCCCAAGGCAACATTCGATGCGGCCTTCTCCTTCACACTTCTTAGCCCAGTGACTACCCGCCAAGTTCTTCATTGCAGCAGCATATTCAAAAAGTTTCTCTTCATCTTGGCAATGTTCTTTCCATATTTTGTCAAAATCACCAGCAATCCTTAGATGTGGTGGCTGCATACGTTTTTCTTTTTTAGGTTTTCTACCTCCATTTTCACCTGGTGATCTGGTCAGTAACGCCTCCTGTAGTAGAATGCCCCCACCCTGGATGAAGGAGCACAGGGGCACCTTTGGGCAACAGTATTGGCAGTCTTCCAGATACTTCCTCCGCAGACTCCGGTGAACGCTCTTTACCACCCCGGACAGCTTCTCCTGCTCCCTCTTTATATCCCTGACATTGGGCACCGACATGGGTGCCGTGCTATCCTCTTCTCTCTTGCCCTCACAGCTCACACTCCTGCATGGCTCCATTGCTCTTCCCCGGCTACAAACAACAGCCATCCACACCCCCTTCGCTTCTACAGGCTAGGTCAGCAACAGGCGCGTCATCAGGAAGCGGGCTCCCCATTGGAGGAAGAGTGAGTGCGGGCACCCCCGGCATCCCTTCGCCTGTGCTCCAATGGACTCACAGCCCCTCCTCCATCACCTCCCCCATATCAGACCTCCGAGATCACTCCGCTCAGTCTCAGCTTCTACTAAAGATAATGCACAAGAAAGCCCACAAACAGTTTGCTGAAGACAAGCAGACTAAGGACATGGGTTACTGGAACCATGTCCTGTGGTCTGATGAGACCAAGATAAACGTATTTGGTTCAGATGGTGTCAAGCATGTGTGGCGGCAACCAGTTGAGGACTACAAAGACAAGGGTGTCTTGCCTACAGTTAAGCATGGTGGTGGGAGTGTCATGGTCTGGGGCTGCATGAGTGCAATGAGCTACAGTTCGTTGAGGGAACCATGAATGCCAATATGTACTGTGACATACTGAAGCAGAGCATGATCCCCTCCCTTCAGAAACTGGGTGGCAGGGCAGTATTCCAACATGATAATGACCCCAAACACACCTCCAAGACGATCACTGCCTTGCTAAAGAAGCTGAGGGTAAAGGTGATGGACTGGCTGACCAAGCATGTCTCCAGACCTAAACACTATTCATCAGTGGGGCATCCTCAAACGGAAGGTGGAGAAGCGTAAGGTCTCTAACATCCACCAGCTCCGTGATGTCGTCCTGGAGGAGTGGAAAAGGACTCCAGTGGAAACCTGTGAAGCTCTGAGGAACTCCATGCCCAAGAGGGTTAAGGCAGTGCTGGAAAATAATGGTGGTCCCGCAAAATATTGACACTTTGGGCCCAATTTTGACATTTTCACTTAGAGGTGTACTCACTTTTGTTGCCATTGGTTTAGACATTAATGGCTGTGTATTGAGTTATTTTGAGGGGACAGCAAATTTACACTGTTATACAAGCTGTACACTCACTACTTTACATTGTAGCAAAGTGTCATTTCCTCAGTGTTGTCACGTGAAAAGATATCATAAAATATTTACAAAAATGTGAGGGGTGTACTCACTTTTGTGAGATACTGTATACACGCAGTGTATTGAGTGTACACTATATATCGGTGCATTCAGGGTGTACGTATGGTATATAGTAAACTTGACCTGGTGTATTAAAATATATACAGCCTGATATATATATATATATATATATATATACACACACATATTGAGTGTACACTATACATCAGTGCATTCCGGGTGTACGGTATATAGTACACTACTTGACGTAGTGTCTTAAAATATGTACAGTCTAGTGTATCCAGATATACACACAGCGTATTGAGTGTACACTATATATCTGTGCATTCGGGGGTGCGCGGTATATAGCACACTACTTGACATGGTGTCTTAAAATATATACAGTCTAGTGTGTACAGATATACACGTAGCATATTGAGTGTACACTATATATCAGTGCATTCGGGGGTGTACGGTATATAGCACACTAGTTGACGTGGTGTCTTAAAATATATACAGTCTAGTGTATACAGATATACAAACAGCGTATTGAGTGTACACTATATATCAGTGCATTCGGGGGTGTACGGTATATAGCACGCTACTTGATGTGGTGTTTTAAAATATATACAGTCTAGTGTATCCAGATATACACACAGTGTATTAGGTGTACACTATATATCAGTGCACTCGGGGGTGTACCGTATATAGCACACTACTTGACGTGGTGTCTTAAAATGTATACAGTCTAGTGTATACAGATATACACACAGTGTATTGAGTGTACACTATACATCAGTGCATTCGGGGGTGTACGGTATAAAGCACACTACTTGACGCGGTGTCTTAAAATATATACAGTCTAGTGTATACAGATATGCATGCAGCGTATTAAGAGTACACTATATATCAGTGCATTCGGGGGTGTACAGTATATAGCACGCTACTTGACGTGGTGTTTTAAAATATATACAGTCTAGTGTATCCAGATATACACACAGTGTATTAACCACTTGCCGACCGTCAACCGCAGGTTGACGGCGACAAGGTGGCTCTCCTGGGCAAACCGCCGTCATCTGACGGCGGCTGCCAGATCGCGCACCGTGAGCGCGCGCGCGCTGCCGGAGGCGCGCTCACTGTGTCCGGGGAGGGCCAGGGAGCGGGTGCGGCGGACTCGATCTCCGCCGGCTACCCGCGATGCCCCCCCCCCGGAGTGAAAAACAGAGGTCTGTGTAAGTAAACACGGACCTCCGTTCTGTTAGAGGGGGAAGGGAGTGATCACAGCCTTCCTCTACATGGAAGCTGTGATCACTCCCCTCCCCCTGCCAGTCAAACACTAAGACAGTTAGAACACGCCCAGGGAACATAGTTAACCCTTAGAGCACCCCCTGCAGGTTAACCCCTTCACTGCCAATGGCATTTACACAGTAATCAGTGCATTTTTATAGCACTGATCGCTGTATTAATGCCAATGGTCCCAAAAAAGTGTCAAAATGTTCCGGCATGCCCATTGCAATATCGCAGTACCGCTAAAAATTGCAGATCGCCGCCATTACTAGTAAAAAAATTAAAAAAAAATAAAAACCCCAGAAATGAATTCTCATCATCAGTAAACGCGGCAACTTTTGCGGAAACCAATCAATAAACGCCGATTGTGATTTTTTTTATCACAAATATGAGGAAGAATATAAATCGGCCAAAACCGATGAAAATAAATGTTTTTTTATATATTTTTTTTGGATTTGTATTTTAGCAAAAAGTAAGAAATTTGGGGTTTTTTGCAAAATTGACGCTCTTCTTTTGTTTATAGCGGCGATCAGAAATGACGCAGTGGTGATCAAATACCACCAAAAGAAAGCTCTATTTGTGGGAAAAAAAGGACGCAAATTTAGTTTGGGTACAACGTCGCACGACCTCGCAATTGTCAGTTAAAGCGACGCAGTGCCGAATCGCAAAAAGGGCTCTGGTCAGGAAGGGGGCAAATCCTTGCGGGGCTGAAGTGGTTAAGTGTACACTATATATCAGTGCATTCGGGTGTGTACGGTATATAGCACACTACTTGACATGGTATCTTAAAATGTATACAGTCTAGTGTATACAGATATACACACAGCGTATTGAGTGTACACTATACATCAGTGCATTTGGGGGTGTACGGTATATAGCACACTACTTGATGCGGTGTCTTAAAATATATACAGTCTAGTGTATACAGATATACATGCAGCGTATTGAGAGTACACTATATATCAGTTCATTCGGGAGTGTACGGTATATAGCACACTACTTGACGTGGTGTTTTAAAATTTATACAGTCTAGTGTATCCAGATATATAGTGTACACTTAATACACTGTGTGTATATCTGGATACACTAGACTGTATACATTTTAAGACACCATGTCAAGTAGTGTGCTATATACCGTACACCCCCGAATGCACTGATATATAGTGTACACTTAATACACTGTGTGTATATCAGTGCATTCGGGGGTGTACGGTATATAGCACACTACTTGACATGGTGTCTTAAAATGTATACAGTCTAGTGTATACAGATATACACACAGCGTATTGAGTGTACACTATACAGCAGTGCATTCGGGGGTGTACGGTATATAGCACACTACTTGACGTGGTGTCTTAAAATATATACAGTCTAGTGTATACATATATACACACAGCGTATTGAGTGTACACTATATATCAGTACATTCGGTGGTTTGCGGTATATAATACAGTGTAGTGCGGTGTTAAAAAAAAAACCCCATCATGTCAGGAAGGCCACAAAGGAGAGGCAGACGCTCCCAGGCCACTAAAAGAGGACAAGCAGCCTCTGTGTCTTCAGTGAAAAGTGGTGGTGGCGGAAGTGGTGCATCCTCTGCAGACGGGCCACGCTTGTCCCTTTTTTCTGCTGTTGGACATGCTATTGAGCCACAACATGCAGAAGAGTTGGTGGAGTGGATAACAAAGCCACCCTCATCCTCCTCATCCTCTGTCACCCAGGCTCATACAAGTTTGCCTTCCAACACATCTGGCAAATCAGCCTATTCCACTGGATCCTTGTCCACAGTTACTCCTTCTGTAGCCCCAACATCATGCACGGAGGAGTCACCTGAGTTATTCGAACATAGTGTCAGTTACATGCTGATGGAGGATGCGCAGCAGTTTGAAGGCTCCGATGTTGGTTCCCAGGTTGAGGAAGTGAGTAGCGTGAGCCTAGAGACAGGGGATGCTGCAAAAGAACAAGAAACTAGCAGTCATGTTCCCCCAGCTGCAGCATACTGCCAAGTTTGCTCCAGTGACAAGGAGGGAGGGGATGATGAGGACATGGACCGTACTTGGGTGCCTGAGAGAAGAGAGGAGGAAAGTAAGGAGGAGGAGGCCCAACTCCAAAAAGGCAGGATGCCCTCCAGGGGCCAGATTAAGGGCAGCCACCCAATTGCATCAGACCACAGGGCTCCACAGGTGCAGGGCGCTGCTGCCTCCCCGCCGACTTCCAAAATTTCTTTGTGTGTGGGCATTTTTCAGCACATGTGCAGTAGATCGCACCGTTGCCATTTGCAATCTGTCTGAAACGGGTCAAGCGTGGCCAGCACTCCAGCCGCTTGGGCACTACTGTCTTGACAAGACATATGAAGACCAGCCATGCAGTCTGTTGGCAAAAGTACCTGAATAACCCACACCAGAAAACAAGACGGACTTCTCCTTGCTCCTCATCTGGGATCTCAGCCCCTACTATACCTGCAGTCCTCTCCAAAACCTGCACTGAGAGGAATGAAGGTGTAGCATTGGGTGCCACAACTAGTACTTGCAGACAATCTGCTAGCAGTACATCACCAGGTGAATTCAGCAGGCAAATATCCCTACCCCAGTTGCTGAACCGTAAAAAGAAATGCTGTCCCAGCCATCCACATGCTCAGCATCTTAATGCTAGCTTGGCCAAATTGCTAGCACTCCAACTGCTGCCTTTTCAGCTGGTAGACTCTGCCCCCTTTTGTGAATCTGTGGAATGTGCTGTCCCACAGTGGCAGGTTCCCAAAAGACATTTCTTTTCACGTAAGGCCAATCCAGCTCTCTAACGTCATGTGGAAGGCAATGTTTTGGCCTCGTTGGACACTGCGGTCAGCAGCAGGGTTCATATTACCGCTGATTCATGGCCCAGCAGGCACGGTCAGGGACGTTACATTTCCTTCATGGCGCACTGGGTAACTCTGATGGCAGCTGGGAGGGATTCAGGACAGGGTTCAGTTTTGGAAATAGTTCCGCCACCATGCCTACAAAAAGCTGGTGGTGATTTTGCCACATCCGCCTCCTCCACCCCCTCCTCTTCTTCTACCTCTGTGGCCTCTTCTGCAGAATTGTCCTCTGAACCTGCAGAGCTCCCTGGAGCCACACTGGGGAAGAGATTCTTTCAGCTCTGCGGGGTTGGCTCAGAGGTGGTTGATGCCATGGCAGCTTGAGCCAGGAATGGTTGTATGCAACAATGGCACCAACCTTCTCTCTGCCCTCCGACTGGGACAATTGACACATGTTCCATGCTTGGCACATGTCTTGAATTTGGTGGTGCAGCATTTCTTAACCAGGTACCCAGGCTTACCAGATATCCTGAGGCAGGCCAGAAAAGTCTGTGGTCATTTCCTGCATTCATACAATGCCAGTGACCGGTTGGCTGACATTCAGCCGAAATTCAACCTGCCCAACAACCACCTCATTTGTGACATGCCCACCAGGTGGAACTCAACATTGGCAATGCTGCAGCGGCTGCACGCACAGCAGAGGGCCATCAATGAGTACCACTGTGAGCATGGCACCAGGATAGGCTCAGGGGAGCTTGGCTTTTTTTTGCCACGTCAGTGGCTAATGATCAAGGATGCATGCACTGTCCTGTCACCATTTGAGGAGGCCACAAGGATGGTGAGCAGCGACAATGCATGCATCATTGACTTCTGAAGCACACGCTTTGTGGAATCATGGACAGGGCACTTGAGGCCCCCTTTATGCAGAGAGCATTCCTGCAGAGCAGCCAAACACATGGGAGGAGGAGGAAGATTGTGTCAGCATGGATGTGGAGTATAATAGGCAGCAGTCTTCAAAGGATCATGGTTTTCAGGCCCCAGAAACCCAAGGAGTTGTATGTGGCTGGGAGGAGGTAGTTCTTGATAATGTCATCCTCAGTGACCCAGCGGACACTCATGCCTCCTCAAACTCACGCTGCATGGGCTCTCTGATTCTGAAAAGCCTGTGAAAAGACCCTAGGATTTGTGGTGTCTGTTGAGTCCAGTACCGGGGATTAATCATGTGTCTGCTGACACCAGTACTGGGGGTTAATAATGCGTCCGCTGACACCAATGCTGGGGGTTAATAATGCATCCGCTGACACCGATGCTGGGGTTTAATAATGCGTCCGCTGACACCAATGCTGGGGGTTAATAGTACATCCACTGACACCAATGATGGGGGTTAATAATGCGTCCGCTGACACCAATGCTGGGGGTTAATAATGCATCCGCTGACACCAATGCTGGGGGTTAATAATGCGTCCGCTGACACCAATGCTGGGGGTTAATAGTACATCCACTGACACCAATGATGGGGGTTAATAATGCGTCCACTGATGCCAACACTGGGGGTTAATAAAGCGTCCGCTGACACCAGTGCTGGGAGTTAATAATGCGTCTATTGAGACCAATACCGGGGGTTAATAATGCATCCACTGACACCAGTACTGGGGGTTAATAGTGCATTCACTGACACCAGTACTGGGGGTTAATAATGCGTCCGCTGCGACCAATGCTGGGGCGTAATAATGAGTCCGCTGACACCAATGCTGGGGGTTAATAATGTGTCCACTGAGACCAGTGCTATGGGATAATAATGCGTCCGCTGACACCAGTGCTGGTGGTTAATAATGCATCTGTTGAAACCAATGCTGGGGGTTAATAGTGCGTCTGTTGAGACCAGTACTGGGGGTTAATAGTGCATCCGCTGCCCCCGCTGGGGTTAATAATGCGTCCGCTGAGACCAATGCTGGGGGTTAATAGTGTATCCGCTGACACCAGTGCTGGGGCTTAATAATGCATCTGTTGAGACCAGTACTGGGGGTTAATAATGCGTCCGCTGACACCAGTACTGAGGGTTAATAGTGCATGCGCTGACACCAGTACTGGAAGTTAATAATGCGTCCGCTGTCACCAATGCTGGGGGTTAATAATGCGCTTGTTGGGGTACCAGTGAGGCCTGCTGTTCTGACTGGCTTGCAGCGACCCTGTGTCTTTTAAGGATCCAGTTTGAGAATAATCTTAGCGTTATGAGAAACACACACAGAGTCGCCCCCGTCGCCTACGTGATAATTGGGGGTCATGACCAGAGTTGTCTGCGTGATAATTGGGGGTCGTAACCAAAGTTGTCTACGTAATAATTGGTGGTC
>BLSH010513192.1:67154-79294 GCA_018402905.1 Glandirana rugosa | reverse complement strand
ATCGGAGTGTGCCCTCAGTCTATCTATGATGTATGTTTAGGGCTTTCATATTTGTGTCACTTTTACACCCATTGCGTGGGGGGAGGGTAGGGGACGGTTTGGGCGGAGGGCACAGCTTGTCCCCGTTAGGGGTGTCCTCTCCCCAACCTTTCCTCATTGGGTCTTAGACCCATAACCCCCCCCGCCACCAGGAGCATTCCTATGGTGACTCAACTTTATCCTCTCATGCTGTCTGATGGGAATACACTGCCAAGGCTTTTAAGAAATCCACCCGGCGCCTTTTGTGTCTAAGCAGTAAGTTCTTCCGATATCAGATATACTACTGTCTCCTGTGTGGAGGGGGTCCTTAGAAGCGGAGTGTTATGGGCGGGTTGGAACATACAGGTTCCTGCCGTGCCCGGGACGCTCCCTGTTTTAGCCAATTCCTTTCATGGCTAGGGGGACCGGTCCTTCTTTATCTCTCCGTAGAGCACACGCGCCCCGAATATGGGGACTTCCTCTACACAGCGGACTCCAATTTCCATTTTGTATTGATACAAACCTGGTTATTGAATTCTGGTTGTTAAGAATTTCTATTCTATGTTTGTAATTTTCCGGTATATCTGGATTTTTGTCTGTATTGATTAAACCAATAAAACTATTGAAATAGAGACAAGGTAAAACAAAGCGCAGGATTTCATTGTCTGTACTATTTTGTTGGCCAGAAAAGTGGCAGAAACTGTTAGGAGGACATATGAGCCTATAGGGTCAGATGGAGTCAGACATTGTCTATTAGTCCCATATCAAAGGACACAGTAAATGAGTAATCTCCTAGATGGGTTCGTGATGTGAACCTCTCCTTCACCGTATCCATAGTCTTTAAAGGGTAACTCCACTTTCATGGGGCAAAAAAATAGCAAACAAAAAAATAATATAGAGTGTACAATTGTGATACAAGTCATATTGCAATTGAATGTTATTAAAAATTACCTTTTCAATCTGCAACCACTGTTATGTACACACAGAATGTGCACTGACCACTCACCAGAAACATAATTTCCTGCTTGTGTGATTGGCTCACCAATTTGCCCAGAAGTCTGCCTAAGATACAAGTCAGATTTCAGGCACCCACTGCAACAAAAAAGTCATTTTTGGTGAGATAGTTCCAATAGGAACATGTCTGAAGAGATGCAGGCCCAGCAGCTTTCTTTATTAGTGCTCTGCAGCTGCCACAGCTGACTGATAATTATGAAACCACTCCCATTAGACCCACTCAGCACAGAGGCACGGAGGAAAAAACAGGAATTTCTTCAGAATAACAAAAGGTAGAAAGGTAGGTTGTTATAATCCTTGCAATGTACATAGTTCACCCAGGGGGGGTTGTTTTTTTCTCAACAAAAGTGCAACACAAAACTTTTTTTATCCAATAGTTTTTATTAAGTTTAAAGTACACATAACAAGAATATATGAATCACATTAGTTGTACAGTGTTGACATGCAATTCAACAAGCGATAGTGTCATACAGATTGCACTCTATATGCGTGTATATATGTGTAGGGCACAATCTCGTGTTCCCATCCACCCCTTATAGGGAGCAAGCTGTGGAAGAGGCACGAGGTGGCGCTACCCACCCATACGTGGAAGAGTCAAGTATAGTTAAGTGGCTCAACAGAACAAACTATATATAGTGTACTCATCAAAAGAAAAGAAAAAACAGATTAGGTATAAGGTATACAGAAGCAACTCATGGTGATTGGGGAAGGGGGGGCGGATCTGATACCCCTCTAAGTGCACCCATTCACAGGTGCACATTAGAGCTTCTTTGTGGGGCATGAGTCTGAGTTAAAATTTGATTGGTAGTAGCTTATGTGGCTGGAACTGTATTCCAGATGTATGATTTCCATATGCTCTAGTTTTTGTCAAAGGACGATCCTGTGAGCGAGTTTGCTGCCAGGGGGCATTCAAGGGTGTAATGTCTATGAACTAGTTGTTTTACTTCCAATAGATTGATGGCTTTATCTCCTTTCCAGTGTTGGAGTATCAGCATGTGAGCTGCTAGAAGGATATGAGTAGTCACTGCTCTGTGTTCTGGGGGAAATGTTTCTATACCGATGTGCAGCATTGCTAGACCTGGGTCAGGTTTAGTCAGACAACCTATTGCCGTGGATATTAGGTGGAAAACCTGCTCCCATGACTCCTTATGTTGGGGTATTCCCAGAACACGTGTAATAAGTGGCCATGTTGGCCGCAGTTGCGCCAGCATTCAGGAGATGACCCAGGGTAAATTATGGCCAATCTGTGTGGTGTGTATTGCCACCTGTTGTAGATTTTCAGCATCATTTCCGAGTGGCTGGTGCTGTGTGTGGCTTTGTAGATATTTTTAAACGCTGCTTTCCACTGAGTCTCAGAGACGGACCTCTGCAGGTCTCTCTCCCATTTTAGGTGGGTGTTGGTTTTTCAAAAGGCCTGTTTCCTTTGAAGCATGTTGTACAAAATCATTATGCCCTTAGTTTTGGGTATAGGAGAACTGTAGTAATCCCATGCGGATTGGGGGATTCTTATGACTGGGACAGGATGGCTGCCCATGAAAGTCCGTATTCTAGAAATTGTGAAGTATGAGTTTACTGGCACTTTATATTCTTCCACTATTTGTTTAACTGTTTTGAGGGCAGAGCTGGAGAGAAAGGTGTGCACTGTGGATATGCCACACTTTTGGATTTGTTTAATCAAGAGCATGGGCATTCTATCCGCTAATGTCTGGAGGTTGGGTTGCAGTTCTGGTATTGGGATGGTACTATTCCCATGACTCAGTAGAAGTCTCCATGCTTGGATGGAAACCAGTATTGTGGGTGGGAAACCATTTGCGGGCCACTGTTTCCATGTGTCCCTTATCAATAGAGATTTGAGGTCTTTAGTGGTGGCTAGTTCTCTCTCCAGCTCTACCCATAAGGGAATACTTGTCTCTTTGAACCATTCCCTGAGTTGGTCCAGACCCAGAAGTAGTCACTTATATCTACTAGCCCTGCGCCACCCACAGATTTGTGAGGGATTAGGTTTAGACATGGACACCTAGCTCATTTCCCACCCCAGACAAACTTCCATAGAAGACTCAATAGGGTTTGTAGGTGTTTGGAGGGTGTCGGGACAGGAAGGACTCAGAAGATGTATAGGATTTGGGGGAGGATTATCATCTTGAAGGCTGCAAGCCTATCCATCCACAATATTTCTTTCTTGGATAGCGTCTTTAATTGATTGTCAATTTTGGTCAGGAGTACCCTGTAGTTAGTCGTGACCAGCTCTTGGGATTTCAGTGTTAGCAGTATTCCCAGGCACTGGATACTCTGGTCTGTCCATTTGTAAGGGAGAGATTGTTCAAGTTTCTGTTTGCTTTGGTTGGGAATTCCCATGTTTAAGACAAGGGATTTTGTAAAATTGACTTTGTAATAGGAGATTTGACTAAAAGCCTCTAGGACACTATGGGCATTGGGTAGAGAGATTGTCGGATTTGTCAGCAGTAGTATGACATCATCAGCAAATAGATTAATGGTGTGATGGTGCGAGGCTACTGTAAAACCGGTAATAGAGGGATGGGTGCGTAATGTTTCCACGAGGGGTTCTATCATCATATTGAATATGGAAGGGGAGAGAGGACAACCCTGTCGAGTCCCATTGGTGATATTAAACGTTTTGGACAGTAGGCCGGATGTATATACCTGTGCTGTAGGGCATGAGTACAGTGCCAAATTGCGTTTCGACAAGGGCCTCGAAAGCCAAATTTGGTGAGCACATGAAGCATATACCTCCAATGGACCCTATCGAACGTCTTCTCTGCATCTATTGACAGAAGCAGAGAAGGAGCTCTCATTTTCTCAGCAATGCAGATGATATTTACAAGCCTCCTAGTGGCGTCTGTGGTCTGCCGCCCTCTCACAAATCCCATCTGGTCGCTGCCAACAAGTAATGGTAGAAATTTTGTTATGTGCTTGGCTAACAATTTAGCGTATATTTAGATGTCGGAGTTTAAAAGTGATATTGGCCTAAAGTTGGTGGGTGTTGTGGGGTCTTTCCCTGGTTTAGGTAGTGTCCCAATATATGCTTTAAGCATTTCGGGTGGGAATGCAGAAGTCGCTGCTGCTTTTGCGAAGACTTTCTGTAAATAAGGGGAGAGGGTTTCCTCAAAAAATTTGAAATATTCAGGAAGCGTATTTGGTGGCTGTTGGGTGCGTATACCGACACTACTGTATATGAATGTGCATTTATATCTGCAGTGATTATGATATATCGACCCCCTTCATCATTACGGGTCTGCTTGACCCAAAGGGACACGGAGTCTCTGATTGCCAATAGGAACCCTCCTCTCTTGTGGTCCAGTGTGTTGGCTAGAAAGATATAGGGATAGTTTCTATTGAAGAAAGCAGGTACTTTAGATGTTTGAAAGTGAGTCTCCTGGATGCATAATATGTCTGCCTTTTGTGTATTAGCTTCTCTCCACATTGAATGTCTTTTGGCCGGGTGGTTGAAGCCTCTAACATTTAGCCATAGGCATTTAAGATTAATTATTGGTGTTGGATGGAGTGGGTGGGCATGTGTGGTGGTACTCACAGTTGTTGTTGAGCTTCCCCTTTTGTTCGTTGTAGAGAGCTGGAAGTCTTGAATACACTTGGTTGAGTGTGGGGCTTTTTTAAGTTGCTGGTGTGGGTTGTCAGACCTGGGCAAGGAAGGTTGGGTGCTTCTGTATAAAACAAAGAGAAGAATAGAGAAGACAATGAGAACAAAACGCCAATAACATAAAAAGAACTTGGGTCCAATTTCAAACCAGTGAGCAGATAATACTGCTTAGGATACATCAGGGGGTAATATGGAGTGACTCTATGGTCCTCCTTGGTCGGAGATTACAGCTAGTAAGAAGATCTAGGTAGAAGCCGCCTCTGAATGGTTCTTATGGTGTCTTTTGTGGGACACTACTTGCCACTCTTTCGGTATGTTGTCCATTTGCTGATGCAGATGTGGGAACAGAGGCATTGGTGCAGCTGGAGTCGATTCGGGGATTATTCCCCACTTGCGCAGGACCGCAATACCTTCTTCCAAAGTGGAAACCTGAGTTGTCGTCCCATTGTGTGTTATCAGGAGGGTATTTCCATTTATGTGGCACTTTGTTGTTCTGCAAAGCCTTCATGACCGTTGCTAAGTTCCTACGGAGCTGTAGAGTGTGCCTGGACAGATCTGGAAGAAGTTGAATGGAGGCATATGGTGAGGATGCGTTGTCCACTCTGCACGCTGCTATCATGATCTGTTCTTTTACATGTTAGAAGTGCACCCTGAGCAGTACATGCCTGGGTGATTCTGTAGAGATGAAGGAGGGTCTTGGCAGCCGGTGTATCCTGTCGATCAGGAGGTCTTGGGCCGACAAAGTCGTCAGGAGTGTGGAGAATAGAGCTTGAGAATACTGTTGGAGCTGGTTGGGTAGAACAGACTCCGGGACTCCACGTAAATGGATGTTATTCCTCCTGGTTCTGTCCTCCAAGTCCGAGACTTTATCTTTTAGCCAGGCTATCTCCTCGCTCTGGGCCTTGTGGGCATCTACCATGATGTTGTATGAGGAGGAGTATTCGTCCATTTTTCTTTCAACCTGGTCAACTCTGTTCCCAAGTACTTGTACTTCGGCTTGGCACTGGTGCAGCCTGGACACAATATCAGACTGTAGAGATGCCCATAGTGACAATAGCATTTCTTTGAGCATAGTGTCTGAGATCGGTTGTCCCACCGTAGAAAAGCTGGCTATGGGATCGGGCCCCGCGATAGGAATGGGTTGTTGGCTAGAAGTGGGTCCACTCACTTCCATTTCCCCATTGTGTGGCGACACACCCTGAGAGTCAAGGCGAGGTTTCTATTTCTGGGGACTCCTCGTGGAAGGGGTGGATGCCCCTGAGGAGGGTACAATCCTGCTTGCTGCTTTTTGGGAATTTTTTGCCTTTTCCTGCAGTCCGTAATCGGAGTTGCGGGTGTTCGAGGTGTTTGTGGATAATGCGTGCTGCCTCCTTCTTGTTGCAGCCCCTTTGCTGCCGAGGTGAAATATCCTGAAAGTTTACAGGGTTGTTGTTTTTTTTTTTTTTTCTTTTGTTTTTGGTCATCTCTGCAGGGGGCAATGTTTTACTGGGTGGTGTCGGTGGCGTAGTCAGTGTGGCAGCTTCTGTGATGCTTGTTGTTCTCCGACGCTAAGAGGACCCTAGTTCATGCAGCCATTTTTGCACTTCTGGGTTCCTGGGTCATCAGTGTTCCTGGGATCACCAGTAGGGTTCTGTTGTGCTGGTGTGGAGTATGGAATTGTTTGGGCACTAGCAGGTGCAGGTATTTTGCATTATGATTGTCAATAGGCCGCAGTTGTGGTCTCACTTTTAGCGACCTTCGGATGTCCGTACGTCGCAGTCTGGTTGTCAGCAGGCCAGTTAGTGCATCTATTTGGGGTGTCCCCTGTCTTGGTCCTTTGAGCCTGTGCGGGTCTTGCTGTGGACCCTGCTGAGGGGTTTGCGGGGGGATGAGGAGGGATGCAGGGGAGTTGCGGATGGGCCGCTGCTTATGGTTGGTCCTCTGGGCGGTTGGGAGCTGCGCTGGTAGCAGCCGGCACTAGGCCTCAAGATGGCGGCGGCTGCTGCGTCTGTAAGTGGGAGCTCGGATGAAGGTGTGCGGCCTCGGGCAGACTGCAAACCCCCCCATTGGGCTGATGTTCGGGTGGTGCAGAGTGTGGGGAGTCTGCTGGGGTATCTGAAGTCTCTCACCCCTTTTTCGCTCCAGAGGATGGTGTCTGATTGCTCTTGGGGATCCGGTGGCCGCTGGTCTTTCCTGCCTTTCTCCTCATGGGTCTCTGTCCCCGGGCTGGGGATCTCTGTTTGTCTCGCCTCTCAAACTATGGCTGAATGTACTGTGACATTCCCTGTGCCAGATGGAGCCGGGATTTGGTTTGCGGTCGGCGGTGTGGGTGAATAGCAGATCAGGCTAGGTGGAGATGAGCTTTCAAGCAGCCATCTCTGTCTGCAGCCGGCCACGCCCCCCCACAAAACTATTATTTTTATCTAACCTGCATTTTGTAAAAGAAACAATTGTAAATAAGCTATGCAGGTGACACAGGAGGACTGATAAATCTCAATGCTATTTGGGGTAAACTTTTGACATTTTAATATGGGGCAATGTACATTGCTGTGCACTCCATTTTTGGCTTATTCCAGATGTACAGGGATTGCATAGAAAAATGTTATATGTTTAGTTCTGCCTTAAAGCATAAAAGCTACTTCCGGTCCGGCGCCTCATGGAGTAGCTGCCTCCACAGCTAGCTCCCGCACGATCCTCCTAAAATCTGCCTACAAAGCCCGACTGTGGAGGCATCCGACACTGCAGACCACCACAGCAGCCCGCCCGGTCCCAGAATGGACAAATTTTTGGAGAAATCGACCCTGCGCCCGCACACACCGGCACGGCTGGAAATCGAGCCCCCGGCTTCGGCCTACTCCACCGCGGCTATAGCACACGCAGGTACGGCCGGTTCTGGGACAACGCTCGGACCTCAGATAGGTCCCAACCAAACCCTGAACGCCACTCAAGGGGACATGGGGATGGAGATTGGCGCCCCCTCCCAAAACGCTCCCCCCCTGGTAGGGGAATGTGACACCGAGCGTATAGCCCGTGCGGTAGCCGCCATCTAGATACCCTCCATGGAAACTACGGTTCACAAGGCCATCCAGGACAGCCTCGTACATGTACACAGGGAACTCAAGACCATGCAGCAAGACTTAATGAGGCTGAACACCGCATATCCAACATTGAGGATGAAATATATCAAATGCAAGGCAACGAACAATCCCAGGATAAGTCCAATCAATTGTTGATGCAAAGGATTGAAGATCTCGAAAATCGGTCCAGACGCAACAACCTGCGATTTGTAGGCATTCCGGAATTGCTCCAACCCCAACACCTAGCGGACTTTTGCTCCAAACGGATCCCGGAGGTGCTCGAAAAAGACGAAGGCCTTCCAATCTGTCTGCTCACAACTTTTCCAAAGGCACATCAAATTCACCCTGGCCTACCCGGCGGTCCTCCGCCTCAAGGCTCCTAATGGCGACCAACTCGGCTTCCACGATCTGGCGGAAGCGGACCACTGTCTTTGCTCATCCCACTCTCAATCCTTCTCGGACTTGGATCCGGCCGCAACACCAGGCACGCGGCCTCTGGATCAAGGAAGCCCTCGCAAGGACTCTCCTAAACGCCCCAAGATCATTGATTCCTCATCTTCCAGACACCGTTAACTCGGACTCCAGACTTTTCCTCACGGGAGACAGCTCCCAGCCTTCAGTGCCTCTTCAAACACCTGACCTCCAAGTCATCTTGTGCTGCACTCACTTGTATATTCAGGTAGTTTGACCTTGCAAATTGCTACTGTAAGTGTCCATTTCTTTTAATTTCTGGTTATACTATTATCTCACTATTGTGCCTTGTAATCCGCATGAGTCTACTGCGGGCGCCCTCTCCACCACCCATCTCCCCCTCTCCAACATGCTGGGGACTCACTCTCCTTTTGCCCTACCCACACCTAGGGTTGGCATGCCCCACAGCTGAGTAATACCCTATTGGAGGCTATCAAGGGGAGACGGCACAAGCAGTTCACCCATGCGGAAAAAAGAGAAATTGTTTATTTTTATGGTTCTCAGTTCCCTTTTTCTTGTTTCCTACCCACCACCCCCCCTATCTACCGCTAACACAGTCCACTATTCGGTCTTCCATCCCAATCCCCGCCTAGGCTTCAACGCAGCAGTGCACCCATTGCCTCAAACCTCCCCAGCTTCCACAATGCGAAATAATGTAACAATGCAGCTCTTCACACCCGCTAACCCAAATCCCCCCCCCATGAGAGTAGTATCATGGAATGTTAAAGGACTACGGTCCCCCCATAGAAGGCTGAAAGTATTACGCCACCTTAAATGGATCAAAGCCGAGGTCGCCCTACTACAGTAAACCCATCTCGCCCCTGCAGACTTTGTGCGTATGCGCAAACTCTGGGTTGGCTACGGTAATCGGCTCCCGGGCCTCCTCCCGGAAAGCCGGGGTCCTGAGCCTTTTTCATAAAAACCTATCCCACAAAATTCTCTCAGTAGAATCAGATGGCCAGGGCCGAATGGTCTCGTCCCGTGTCCAAATTGAGGACACTATATTTCAAATCTCAAATGTCTATGCTCCCAACATCCCTAGTAAACATTTCTTTAGCGCAATGCCCGCAGCCCTACTGAAATGGCCAGACCTGCCCCTCATAGCTGGAGGAGACTTTAATAGCGTAATGGACCCCCTGGAAGACAAAGCGACCAAGAAACGATCAAAACACACATTACCCAGCTCCGCCCCCAATCCCCTTGCATCCACAATCACCTCCATAGGTATAACTGACATATGGAGACTCAACCACCCAGTTGAGAACGAATATACTTTCTTCTCACACCCTCACAATACACTCTCGAGAATTGACTACCTCTTTTGCACTGACACTCTAATCCCCAAGGTACAGACCTCTGAAATACATGAATTGGTCATCTCTGACCACGCCCCGGTTTCAGCGGATCTCCTCCTAACCAACCCCTCTCGGGCCCCTAACATCTGGAGATTGCTCCCATTCCTCCACAACAACAATGACTACCACTCCTTCCTAGAAAAGGCCTGGGATGAGTACTCCCTCCACAATTCCCCCGACACGGACAACCCCATCCTGTTCTGGGAGGCAGCCAAAGCGTTTCTCAGGGGACGAATAATATCCTACACATCGTCCTTTAAGAAACACGCCATGTCCCAATATAAGGAAGCCAGCTCTAAACTCAGAAACTCGCAGCGAGCTCTCTTCCACTCAAACACTCCAGACAATCGGTCCATCTGGCTTGCTGCCAAACATGCTTTTGAGGCCTGGGCAGACAAAGTAGAGCTTATCCGGAGATCTTGCCAGGAGGCTACTTTACACAAGTTCGGCAACAAAGCGGGTAAACTCCTAGCTAGGCTATGCAAAGGCCCATACAAACCAACCCATATTACCTCTCTCCGAGATCCCGCAGGAACCCTAAGAACCAAACCAGAGGAACTTAGTCAGCTCATGCTAAACTTCTATTCCACGCTATATGCCCCGGACCCTATGAATAAAGACTCGGCCCTTTCCTTCCTTGACAAAGTAATTCTCCCTAGAGTCTCTTCGTCCCAGCTGGAATCCCTTAACTCTGCCATAACGTCCCAGGAAATTAGCAGCACCATCAGACACTTAACGCCCTCCAAAGCCCCAGGCCCAGATGGGTTCTCACGGGTGAATTCTTCAAAACGCTACAAGGTAAAATAATACCATCCCTCCAAGCGGTCTACTTCCACATATGGGAGGGAGGCCCTTACCCCCACCAGCAACCAGGCAATCATCAAACTTCTTGAGAAGAATGGCAAAGACCCCACTGATCCCGGATCATACAGACCTATATCTCTACTCAATATTGACACAAAAATCCTGTCAAAAATCGTAGCCAAAAGATTAGCCCTAATCATCCCCCATATCATTGACTTGGCCCAGTCAGGCTTCGTCAAGGGTAGAACAGCCACACTCAATATTCGGAAGGTCCTGGCGGTTCTAGAGACCGCCAGATTAGACCCGAAGGGTGAACGGGCCATCATCACTCTGGACGCCGAGAAGGCCTTCGATAATGTCAACTTCGAATGGCTTCAGTTAGTCATGACCAGGATGGGCTTCGAGGGACCCTTCCTCCACCTGGTCGAGGCTATGTACAAGGCTCCGGCGGCCAGACTGGTGGTGGCCGGCATTCTCACTACCGAATTTAGGCTCTTCAAGGGAACCAGGCAGGGCTGCCCCCTTTCTCCCCTCCTCTTCAACATTGCCCTTGAACCATTATCGAGATACATTAACTATGAGGCCCCCCTCCACGGGATAAAAATTGGGGATACCACCCTACGCTCTTCGCTGTTTGCAGATGACGTCCTCATATTCACCTCCAACCCCACCTCGGACCTGATAACTATCAAACACATCTTTGACACCTTCAGATCCTGCTCTGGTCTAAGAATTAACTACAGCAAAAGCGAAATTCTGCCACTAGGTCACGCTAAAACCCCCCCCCTGGCTCACATCTTCCCCTTTTACACTCGCTCACTCCCACATAACCTACCTGGGTTTAAAAATTGGAAAACGCCCCCCCTCATCACTAAAATTGTTCAGGAACTAAATGGGTGGAGGGACCTGCCGCTCTCGCTCATGGGGAGATGCCACCTGATAAAAATGATCAGTTTCGCCCGTTTGCTCTATCCTATGCAAACCATCCCTCTACTCCTCAAGCACAAAGATATCCAACTGATTAATAAGGCCATGATCGCCTTTGTCTGGAAAAATAAAAGACCACGAATTGCATTGCACAGGCTACATCTCCCCAAGGGCGAGGGGGGCGCCAGCCTCCCAAACATAAGGTTGTACAATATTGCCTGCTTGCTTAGGTTTAGTATGGACTGGATTACACTGTCATCTAACTACTCTAATCACAACCTGGAAAAAGAAATGGTCCACCCTCTCTCGCTGACCGCCCTGCTCCACACCAAATGGAAAAAGGTCCCTATAAACCTTCAACACAATTTGCTTCTAAGAGATACGGCGATAGCCTGGAGGGAATACAGAAAACTATTCAACTTGTCACCTTTTATGTCTATACAGGGAGTGCAGAATTATTAGGCAAGTTGTATTTTTGAGGAATAATTTTATTATTGAACAACAACCATGTTCTCAATGATTCCAAAAACTCATTAATATCAAAAAAAACCTTAGTAACTCTTGTACCAACAACAAGTTATTATTTTAATAAGGAGTTTTTATGTTGAACGGATTATTAAGACGTGAGGGACATATCTGTATTTTCCACTGTTCAACTTATCAAAAGACATAAGGGAGGTCCGATAGCGGCATAGAGAATCTTCGTTTAACACAACTTCCAAATATCCCTGGAAAAAGGTAAACCACACCTCGTCCCGCCAGTCGCTCTCTCCCACCTGGTAAAGAAAAAGGTCCAACACTAATCTCATCAATCTACTGTCACATTAGGTCAGGTATGATTTGGATTCGTTCGTCCGTTATAACATGTTGGAATACAAA
>BLSH010513192.1:53523-64005 GCA_018402905.1 Glandirana rugosa | reverse complement strand
AATTAATAGAGTGTAATACTGGGCCTACTGAAATAAGCAGAACGGTGTGGCTTTGATGTGAAAGAACAGAAGACATAATTTCAATCTTTGTTTAGTATCCTGGAAAGGCAGCTTCACTATTAGCATGTGAGCACTGTCAGGTCTAAAAATGTGATAGATAGCACCACAGATCCTTCTTGACAGCTTTTCTGTTCAAATACGAATTTCTGTCACATCCCTCGACTGTTTGAAGGAGCATTCAGAGATGAAATATCATAGCAGCAACAAGCCCAGTGTGAAGCTATTATGTTTTGAAAGGAAAAATAATTACAAGCTGTACATCTCCCAGGCACATATCTGTATTAATAATGCATCATAATAAATACACTGGGGTATACTAATGAAATGTTACTGAACATTAAAGTTTGGACAACCATTGGGTTATGAATCTGTCAAAGAGGGCATCAGTAAGTTCCTCTAGAATAAGATCTTTGCACCAGCTTTGGAGAATGGATAAATTATAAAATGAAAAATGTATGAAATACCATGATATATGTTTCCTTCCACAAATGTCCTCTGGGGCATACATATAAATAGACATATAAGGATATATTTTGTAATATTGCTATATATCTAAAATTGTTATAGTCTACATTCATTCATCACTTCAAGAGAAATTCAAAATGGGAATATTACCATCTAAACAGTATTAATAAAGTTTACTATAGGCCAACATTAAGTTAGAAATTAATTTTGACCTTCAAGGAAAACAAGGAACAGTATTAGAGAAACCGGCATGTTTTTCCCACTTTGCCTTAAAGTGATTGTAAATTCTCTTTTTTTTAGTTAAAAATAACAAACATGTTATACTTACCTACTCTGTGAAGTGTGTTTCCACAGAGCAGCCCAGATCCTCCTCTTTTCAGGTCCCTCTTCAGTGCTCCTGGCCCCTCCCTACTGTTGAGTGCCTCCACAGCAAGCAGCTTGCTATGGGGACACCTGAGCCGAGCCGCAGCTCCCTGTATCCATGCAGAAATGGAGTTATGGCCTGGCCCCGTCCCTTTTCTCACCTCATTGGCTGACTGACATTGATTGACAGCAGTGGGAGCCACTGGCACCGCACTGCTGTCTCAGCCAATGAGAAGGGGAGTCCTTGGCAGCTGAGACACTCCTGCAGCATGGCTGGATCTAGAGGGACCTCACGTAAGTATTAGAGGGGCTGAGGGGGCTGCTGCACTCAGAAGGCTTTTTATCTTAATACATAGAATGCATTAAAGTAAAAAAACTTCTGCTGTTACAATCATTTTAAGGATATCCTAATAACACTTCACAAGCAGCACCTGTTTTACCTCTAACACTATTATGTTGCTTACTTACAGCTAACTTCCCTCCAGGTTTGGAGAAATGGCTTGTCCTAGTTGATGACACTTCCCATTTAGGAAATGTATTTATTCTCATAAGGGACAACACTGAAGTTTGCCATGGTCTGGTTCTTTTAACTGCATATTTAGTTGAACAGGATTGGATGATGAATGTCAGCAGAGTTTCACCTCATTTGTTAAGCTCGGGGACAAATTACCTTGCAAAGTGCAACTTCCCTTGCAAAGTGAACAGCCTATTTGCCTTTAGTAAATCACCCCAACTGATTTGTTTCACGTATCTATCTTCATTGGTTTGGTTAAGTTTTACTTGATGTCATTGCTGAATCATACATTGTAGGATATAAATCAGTCAAATATTATGAGACTTTCAACCCTATGAAATTATGCTTTCAATAATGGTATGCCATGCTATTTCTGTATGTATTTAGCTTTGATTTGTGTACCTTCGGTATTGTGCAACTCATCAATACATCTGTTTGATTTAAAAAAGATCAAAAACATATGTAACATTTGTTTATTTCTTTAATCCTAGAAAAAAAACTGAACGAAAAAAGAAAACAATGCCTGTAAAAAAAAAAATCATAAAGCAGTTATCATAATGATTTTTTTTATAAGTAAATGTTCCAAGCCAAAAAAATGATGTGGGATTGCATGAAGGCTCCCAAGAAAATGCAACTGAGAATTTAGAAATTGTAGTTTGGCATCTTTGAAATGTCTTATAAGATCCCAATAAAAAACAAATATTTCTCACAAACTGGTATTTCCCATGTGTTATTTTATTACTTATCATGTCATGTTTCAGGTATTCAATTTTAATTACCACCTTTGTGTTCTGAACAATACACTTTTTTCTGCAAGAATGATGAATCTGGAGGTAAATAGTCCACAAAATAACTGCTTGTGTGAAACAAGTTTTTAAATGAGCACAGTGTTCATGAAGTAACATGAACCCTGGTTTTCTGAAATTGATTACACTGTCATTAGTTTTGTTAAGGTGGCAATTTATCTTAGAGAACAGTTGCAGCATTTTGCTCAGTAAATCCTCTGTGGGTCTTCTAGCAATATAGAATTACCATCCCAGAATTTAGAAAAAAATGGTTTACTATAATGAGTTAAAAGTAACGAAATGTTTTGGAATGCATAGAATGAATTAAGATAAAAACCTTCTGCCTTTACAACCACTTTAAGCGTGATTTCTAGCTCTAGTAATTCCCATTAACCTTGATAAAAACATTATGATGCTCTTATATCCAAAAACTAGTCACGATTTTTAAGCATGTCAGGATCGTGAATAAGTCTTAATGCCCAGTGGGCATTAAAACACCTCTTTAAAATGTGCTTTTTTTTCTGTCCCCAAATGCCCCCCATGTTAGCATATTCATCCCTGCGCACATACTGTAGGTGTTTACAGGCGTTTAGGCTACATGTAAACGGGATGTTTTTCAACCTCCCCTGAACAACTCAACTTGACAGCTAGAAATCGACATTTAAAAATGTTTGTTTAGCCACGTTTGTATGCCCCGTTTAGCCACATTTGCATCTAGAAGCATTTTATATAATGAAAATTGTCTTTATGTTCATACTGATCAAATAGAAAAGTTTACGATTTCCTATCTGACTTTGCCCTGCGACTTAATGTCCGATTGCCATGCAACTTCAATGAACGGGATCTGACTTTGATCCGACCATACCAGGCCCTTTAAAAAAAAACAGTGTGGGGTTCCCCCCAAGACCATACCAGAGGGTCTGGTATGGACTTTGAGGGGAACCCCATGCCAAAATACATACCAGACCCTTATACCTTATCCGAGCATGCAGCCCAGCAAGGTCAGGAAAGGGGGGGCAGGCCACATGCCCCCAACATGGGGGGTGGGTGCTTAATGTTAAAGGGGACAAGGGCCCCTTCCTGACAACCCTGGGCGGAGGTTGTAGGGTCTATGGGCAGGGGGCTTATTGGAATCTGGAAGCCTTCTTTAACAAGGGGGCCCCCAGATCCTAGCCCTCCCCTAAGTGAATGAGAATGGGGTACATTGTACCCCTACTCATTCAGCCCTAAAAAAAGCAGCGTAGTTTAAATAAAAACAAGAGACAGTTTTTGACAAGTCCTTTATTAAAAATGAAGAATGTCCCCCATTGTCTTCTTTCTTCAGTTCCACCAACGATGTGTTCTTCCTCTGGTCTTCTCCCTCCGCTGATGTCTTCTCCCTCCAGTGATGTGTTCTTCCTCTGGTTTTGTCCATTCACTGCTGTCTTTTCCTCCGATGCTGTCTTCTCCGCCACTGACCCAGTGCTCCGCCAACGCTGGCTCCCACCTTTGTGTCATCTGCGATGTCTGCCAGTTCTCATGTAGCCATGAGGCATGGCCATCCGGTGATGTCACCATGAGACTCCGCCCATGAGACAGTATTAGTAATAGTAATATGTAAACCTTGTATGTAAGTAAACAATGACGTGTTAGAACTCAAAAGTTAGCTGCTACATTTGGAAGTGTAAGACCATACCAATTTGTATTAGTGACATTAAAAAAATTCTTTATTGCTATTAAGAACAATACAATACTCAAATGCTAGTCAATATTAAAGTGTATGTAAATCCTAGCAATGAATTTTTCTTATTTGCTTTTTTTCATTTGTTAAATACGCTATTGAATACATGTTGCTATATTTGATTGGTACATGTAAACCTGATGATCTTGCAAAAAATCTAGTGAGCTGATAAATGTATGTGCACAGATAACTGTCCATGCAAACAAGTGCAGCCATGTAAGTAACGGTGTAAGTAGTGCTGAGCTGCAATATATTACATTTTTGTTCCCGGGGTTAGATTTGCCATAATGTATACAGTATATGAGATCACATTTGTTTACTTTATTTTTTTAAGAGTAGAGAATGGCTAAAACCCTTGTCAAATTTTTATCCTTCTGTCTTTGTCCCATTGAAGAGAATTCCTTTCACTTCCTGCAATATAGACACAACCGAAAGTAGGAGGGAATCCTTGAAAATGAAGGGAAATCCCGTTAGACAGTTGCCACCAGAAGAAGTGTTCCCACAGCATGCCTGTATCTAAAGCAGCCCATATATTATGAAATTTTTTTGCCTTCCACCCTAGGTTGAAGAAAAGAAAATCGCTCAATTCCCCCCATCAACACATGCAACATTGCTGGGGGAATCCCTCCCACAGTCCTAGCTTTCAGGGAGCCTTCCTGGCCAGCAGAACATAATGATAACTGCTAGCAGCTATAGCCGACAACATTAATTGCATCTAAAAATCTGACAGGCTGGTTGTACCCAAGTCAATCCATGCATGGACTTGGGTACAACCAGCCTGCCTATAGATCAATCTAATCTCTGCCAGTCCCTGCTGAACCTGCTGAGATTTAATCCATTTATGGCCAGCTTAAGAGGGCAGAGGGTGTAAACTGACCACATTAGCACAGATTGGCTACCATGTTTAGTGTGGTCAGTTTACTGTCAGGAATAAGTGGACTGGCAGTTTCAACCAGGTGATAGAGAAGAACAAAATGTGAATAGGAAAAAAGCCAGTTTTGGTATGACATAACCACCCTCATTTCTTCCCTCACCAAATCTCATAATGCCTCTACCCCACAACTTGCTCTCCTAGGCATAGGGCTCGAAGAGTGGCCTAATACACTCCACACTGTGCTTACCCATATTCTGCACACAGACTCACAATTGAGAGGAAATGGAAATCTCCAATTCCCCTCCTCCAAGAAACTCTGCAGATGTTCAATTACCATTTTCTTATGGAACATTCCTTAATGAAAGCTCAGCACATACTTCCAAAATAGCATTCACACTGGGAACCATGAATCCAGAATGCCATAAGTGCCTCCTTAACATAAGCATTAGCCCCTCTGGAACTTTGAATCCAGCATTTTTTAATTTTTAAGTGATTTCCCTTTTCACTCAGACCTCATTCAAGGACTCTCCCTCTACATTCCTTAGAGTACCATTATTCCACTGCTATCCAGTGGCAGTCCATCCATTAGGGGCACAGGGGCACGCCCCCCCTCTCCATGTGCCCTGCCCTTAATCCACGTTCAGGGCACTGGATGCATGGTTTTCAATGGGGGCTCTAATTGGCTTTAAAAAAGGGTGGGCTCAGGGTGCAGTGCACTGCATCCCGAGCCCACCCACTTGTATGATGTGTGAAGCATTGGTTGAAGTAGAGAGGAGAAGCAGAGAAAGAGGAGGAGGGGGGGCCGGCAGCATCCAATGAGAATGCAGTCTCTGGCGGTGACATGTGCAAAGGCAGAGTTGCCTGGAGTCACTGAAAGACTCCGGAGACACGCCTGACTCCTCTTCGGTAAATGGAGGTGACATAGAGAATATCTCTCCCATATCACACATAGTGATCTGTTCTCCAATCCACACTGAGCAATCTACGATACTTTGTATCATGTGGGTGGGAGGGGAAGGGTCAGGTATGACAGGGGGCGAGGTCAGACAAGTCACACATGGCTTAGGTGACACAGCAGACTGAGCGGAGACTGGGAGGGAGTCAGAGGAGTCAGTCCGCCGCGATTGTGGATGGGGTAAGTGCGGACCCAGTGGCGGGGGGGGTTTGTTTGCCGCCCCCCCAAAAAAATGGAGCACCAACTGCCACTGCTGTTATCAATGATAGCAATATGTAGCTTCCTTTCTCATCTTTTTGTAAAGATCATTATATATATCTGTTTCTTACTATATTTTATAAATCAGTACCCTGTTCCTTTGCTACTTGTTTTTTTTTTTTTTTTTTTGGAGCACTAAACTTTTGGAACTGTACGTATGTTCTTTCTTGCTGACGTTTGTAATCTTCTTTTGAAAGTAAAATAAATAGGATAAAAAAATTTCAAGATTTGGATGACATAGACTTCAATGGAGTTTAGACTTTATGTTGGGGGTTTCTCAATTCCCCACTGGATTTGGCGAGCTTTGAGCAAACCAAGCAAAGTTGTACTAGAGACCAATGATGAATGAATTGAAAAAAATCAACTTCAAACTGAGCTGTACTTTTATCAAACAGGGATAATTTATCTAATTTCAGTTTTCAGAGAAAAATCACCTCCTCTGTCACCCTGTTTATGAAGCGGAGAACATTTGTTCTCAGGAGGAGAACAGAGGAGAATATTATCCTCTGAGAACAGATGATATCTGTGTAGAAGGGGGAGGTCTGCCTGTGATCTCTTGGGATACCTGTGTGATTACAGAGCAGCTGAACTTAAAAAGTGAAACCAAATTTAAAAAGACAGGGTAATTACATGAAAATAATAAGCACTGGCCTTTGGTGATTTTTTAACTCATTTGCACATTTTACACACATTTTAGCATATTCTTTAAGTGTGTGTTTTGGTCCCTTTTTATTGCGCATTTATTATTATTTATGTGCATTTGCAGTTTTTTTTAACATGTCAACTTTTTTTCAACATGCATCTGGCTGTGGATTCTTTTTGTGCATATTGGCGCTTTTCTAAACTCACATTTTCGCGCTTTAACTGACATTTTGGCACAAGTTATTTTGTAACGCACATTTTGGCACTTCTTTTAGCATGTATTTTGGCACTTTTTTAACAGTGATTTGGTTTTTATTTTGGCAAACAGCACATTAGCTAGCCACTTTTGGGGTGCCAAGAGCAATTAATGGCACCGCAAGAATAACCTGCATTTTTCATGTGAACACAAACGCAGGTAAGAAATGTGCTAAAATGTTTAAAAAGCTCCAAATGCACATAAAAATATGCTAAAAGGTGTGTTGAAAAAAGCAGCAAAAAGTACATTAAAAAGCTGTACCACTATGCGCATAAAAAAGGGCCAAAAAGCCAAATTAAACATTTTTTGGGCATGAAGCGTTGTGCATTTTTCCAATGTGCATTTTGGCACATTTGTAGCATATTTGTCAAATGGCAAAATGTGCAGCAAAATTCATGTCTGCTAACTACATTTGGGGTTCAATTAACAATGAATGGCACCCAAAAATGCATTGCATATTTTGACACAATTTTAGCGCAATTTGGAATTGCTGCAAGAATTGCACAATTCTGCATTGCTCAGATGTGAATGGGTCCTAAAAGACAAAACTTACCTATAGTGTGTGTATACTGTATATATATATATATATATATATATATATATATATATATATATACACTGTATATATAAAACACATATATACACACATACATACACTGAGCAAAATTATAAACGCTACACTTTTGTGTTTGCCCCCTTTTCATATATACACATAAGGCCTATTTCTCTCAAATATTGTTCACAAATCTGTCTAAATCTATGTTAATGAGCACTTCTCCTTTGCCGAGATAATCCATCCACCTCACAGTTGTGGCATGTCAAGATGCTGATTGGACAACATGATTATTGCATGCATGGAAGGGGGTGAGAGGAGAGAACGCAGCCTGCTATGGGGGACTGACTAAGAGACAGAGAGATGCAGCCCCAGTCTAAATAGTGAATGACCCCTGTGACAAGATTCTGGGTTGTCTGCATGACTCACTTCTACACACCACCTATGGGAACAACAGAAGTGGAGGAAGCTATAGGATACAGCCTTGCAGTCCATTACTGAGAGGATACTTACCATTCTCCATAAGTGGTTTCTTCGTTGGAGGATTCCCCATAGTATATTGCACATGGGCACTAGTCACATAGAGTTGATCAGGTTGTTGATTGTGGCCTGTGGAATGTTGGTCCATTCTTCTTCAATAGCTGTGCGAAGTTGCTGGATATTGGCAGGAACTGGAACACGCTGTCATATACGCCAATCTAGAGCATCCCAAACATGCTCAATGGGGGACATGTCTGTTGAGTATGCTGGCCATGCAAGAACTGGGATGTTTTCAGCTTCCAGGAATTGTGTACAGATCCTTGCAACATTGGGTCATGCATTATCATGCTGCAACATGAGGTGATGGTGGTGGATGAATGACACAACAATGGGCCTCAGGATCTCATCATGGTATCTCTGTGCATTCTAAATGCCATCAATAAAATGCACCTGTGTTGGTTGTCCATAGCATACGCCTGCCCATACCATAACTCCACCACCACTATGGGCCAATCGATCCACAATGTTGACACCAGCAAACCACTCACCAACACAATGCCATACACGCTATCTGCCCTATACAGTGAAATCCGAGTGGGTATGTGCGGGATCTCCTGGATGGCTGCCTAGCTAGGAGCTCCGCACCCTCAACACTCTCCAGCATCCCTGGCTCCCTGTAGCGCTAATCAGGATGGCTGCACAGCAAGACCCTAGCTCCCCAGGACCCCAGGTACCCATGGATCGTGTCGGTCCCCCTCGTCCCTGAGCCCTGGATCCTCCGGCGGATTGTTCACTCGTGTGGAGGAGTTGCAATATGGCTGCGGCAGCAGCCTGAAGAACGATCAGAGCCTATTTCAGCCCCCTCTATAGCTGGCTGCACGGGTAAGGAACTTGTAAACTAAACACCCCCCTGGCAGGGAAGCTCAGTGGGGCAACACAAATAAGCTCTCCTCGGCCTCCTAACACTATCTTAGCCACCCGCCGGGTGGACCAAGATGGCCACCGGAGCGGCCTGCTAGTAGTACTCTAGCTCAGGAAGGCACCTAAGCTCATGGGGGACTTTATATCTCCTCAGCTGAGCTTTTCAAGACCCCTTGGAGTTTCAATCACTTAAATCAAGCCTCCAGGGTCCCTTTTTTATCAGGTCACAAAGGCGATTCATCCACACAGAAGAGGGAGGTAAATAGGAGTTGGAGAGGGGGTCCCTCTGGGAGTTGCCCCCCCAATAACAAAGAAAAGTAAAAGGGACTTCTTGCAGTTGACCCAGACTCCCTTCAACAGCTTTATCCCTTCTGTGAATGCAGACCACGCAGGTTAGACGGTCTCAAACGCATCTTTTCTCAGGAACCACTCTAACCTCTGCCCAGGCTTTGGCCTTAGAGAGGGGGCTCAGTCGCACATTACAGCTCAGGAGGTCCATCTACAATCTAGGCCGATTTTAACCCCGGCCACTCTCACTCTTACACCGGGACCCATCAACACTTTGGCCCTCTCTCCTTGTGTTTCTCTAGTGTCCACAGAGTTGCTGCTTCGACACACGATGGAGGACTTTACAACTACACCGGCAGGCCACCTCTCGACGCATCCCGAGTCCCCTTCGCTAAGCCCAATAACTTTTGACACCTCACTCAACACCTCAGACTTGTTCATTAAATTTTCCAACATATTGGAAAGAGGCCTAGCGAATACAGCTTGCGAAGATCACGGGAGACATCAAAGCTAATTTTCAGAACCTAGGATCTAGAATGGAGGGGTTTGAGCAAAGATTGTACATAACTGTTTCCAGAACCAACCAAAATTCTTCACAAGTAGAGTTGAGCGAACCTCTGGAAGTTCGGGTTCTGCTGGTCCGGCCGAACTTCGGGTCCGGGTCCAGACGGAACCCGAACGATCGCACGGACAACGAACCCCATTGAAATCAATGGGGACCCGAACTTTTAGGCACAAAAATGGCTGTAATAAAGTCCTGGAAAGCCCCAGAGGGCTGCAAAAGGAAATAAAATGGGGGTAAGGGTAGGGCAAGTGCCCTACAAAAAATGGGGACAGGGAAATAACTTTAAATATTTTTTAAAAAATAAAAACATAAAAAGAGCAAAAATGGAGGTGAAAGTGGATCATCTTCAAACTGTGTCTGAAAAGTATTAATTAACGGTAGAAGCCATCTAACTGTTCTAAAATCATCTTCAAACTAGGGCAAGTGCCCTACAAATAAATGGGGATAGGGTAAAAAAATAAACTAAAATTAAATAAAAGGGATAGGGGTAAATAAACATCCCGTGAACGGGATCAAACTTCTACTAAAATCTTGTCAATCTACCGAAGATGGCAATTAATTATGAAAAGTCTGTGTCAAACTTCTACTAGGTGAAAGTGGAGGTAAAAACGAGAAAAATACAAAAATAAAAAATTTTTTATAAATTTCAATAAAGGGACAGGGGTAAAAAACATCCCGTGAACGGGATGGGAATGGGGGTAAAATAAAGGAAAACGTCGGGAGACCCCGAAAGGTCCTGAAATAATGTCGGTAAAAACACGGATTTTCAAGCCCAGGGGTAAC
>BLSH010513192.1:22082-33612 GCA_018402905.1 Glandirana rugosa | reverse complement strand
CCTGTTGGTGCTCTGAGGGAGAGATTATCATTCTAAAACCATCTACTACTGCATTAGGGAGAGGTTCCTGTTGGTGCTCTGAGGGAGAGTTTATCGTTCTAAAACCATCAACTACTGCATTCGGGAGAGGTTCCTGTTGGTTTTAGAATGATAAACTCTCTCTCAGAGCACCAACGGCAACCTTTCCCTATTGCAGTAGGAGATGGCTTTATAACGATAAACTCTCCATCAGAGCATCAACTACTGCTGCATTAGGGACAGGTTCCTGTTGGTGCTCTGAGGGAGAGTTTATTGTTCTGAAACCAACTACTATTCCATTAGTGAGAGGTTCCTGTTGGTTCTCTGAGGGAGAGTTTATTGTTATAAAGCCAACTACTACTGCATTAGAGAGTGGTTCCTGTTGGAGCTCTGAGGGAGAGTTTATTGTTCTAAAACCAACTATTACTGCATTAGGGAGATGTTCCTGTTGGTGCTCTGAGGAAGAGTTTATCGTTATAAAGCCATCTCCTACTGCATTAGGGAGAGGTTCCTGTTGGTGTTCTGAGGGAGAGTTTATCTTTCTAAAACCATCCACTACTGCATTAGGTAAAGGTTCCTGTTGGTGCTCTGAGGGAGAGTTTATTGTTATAAGCCATCTCCTACTGCATTAGGGAGAGGTTCCTGTTTTTGCTCTGAGGGAGAGTTTATCATTCTAAAACCATCCACTACTGCTTTAGGGAGAGGTTCCTGTTGGTTTTAGAATGGTAAACTCTCCCTCAGAGCACCAACAGGAACCTCTCCCTAATGCAGTAGTGGATCAGTAACACAGGTCTCATAAAGACCAAAACCCCTAAATCAGGACAAATAGGCAATAGATTTGAGCGGACACCTGGATGTTCGAGTTCGTCGGGTTCGGCCGAGCCTTTTGAAACCGTTGGCGTTCGGCACAGAACTCGATCCAAACTTGACCCCGGACACCGAACCCCATTGGAGTCAATGGGGACCCAAACTTTTTGGCACAAAAATGGCTGTAAAAAAGTCCTGGCAAGTGCTAGAGGGCTGCAAAAGGAAGTAAAATGGGATAAGAGTAAGACAAGTGCCCTACAAAAAAATGGGGATAGGGAAAATAACTTAAAATCAAATTAAAAAAATAAAAATGGGAGGGGGGTGGATGTGGAGTTGGAGCCTAGAGGTTGACTAGGCCATGACCGTGGCAGTGTAGGTGGAAGTGGCGGTGGTGGAGGAGGAGGAGGAGGAGGTAGCCAACACTTTTTGTTGTTTGTTTGGTTTTTTTCTAATTAGGGTAGCCCCCAAAATATTGAGGCATATTCAAAAAAACAAGTATACCAATGGCTGTGTGAGGCCGGTGTGAATGTCTATTCTGCACAAGGTACAGACAAGTCTTGTGGGATCCATGATTGGTTCATTTTAATAAATGTTAGCTTGTCCACGTTGGCTGTGGACAGGTGGCTGCGCTTGTCTGTGATAACGCCCCCTGCCGTGCTAAACACACATTCAGACAATACACTGGCTGCAGGGCAGGCCAGCACCTCCAAGGCATAAAGGGCAAGCTCAGGCCATGTGCCCAATTTGGAGACCCAGAAGTTGAATGGGGCAGACCCATCAGTCAGTACGTGTAGGCGTGTGCACACATACTGTTCCACCATGTTGCTGAAATGCTGCCTCCTGCTAAGACGTTGCCTATCAGCTGGTGGTGCTGTTTGTTGTGGCGGGCTGCTGACAAAGCTTTGCCACATTTCGGCCATGCTAACCCTGCCTTGTGAGGTGCTGGCGGTGCCACAGCTGCGTTGGCAGCCTCTTCCTCCTCCTCCTCTGCCTTCACCTTGTGCTTCCACTGAGCCCCCGGTGTCATTTGGGAATCCCCTCAGCAACGCCTCTACCAGTGTGCGCTTGTAGTCGGGCATCTTCCTCTCACGCTCCAGTGAGGGAATTAAGGACGGCACGTTGTCCTTGTAACGGGGATCCAACAGGGTGGCCACCCAGTAATCAGAACAAGTTACAATGTGGGCAACTCGGCTGTCCTCCCATTTTTATTTTTTTTATGTGATTTTAAGTTATTTCCCTATCCACATTTGTTTGCAGGGCACTTCTACTGTTACCCCCATTTTGCTTCCTTTTGCAGCCTTCTAGCCCTTTCCATGACTTTTTGACAGACATTTTTGTGCCCAAAAGTTCGGGTCACCATTGACTTCAATGGGGTTCGGTGTCCGGGGTCAAGTTCGGATCGAGTTCTGTGCCGAACCCCAACGGTTTCACAAGGCTCGGCCGAACCCGACGAACTTGAACATCCAGGTGTCCACTCAACTCTATTGCCTATTTGTCCTGATTTAGGGGTTTTGTTCTTTTTGGGACCTGTGTTACTGCTGTCTAATTTTTGTTTTTACAGCTGCTCACCCGAACTGTGAAAGACTCGATCAACCATGGGATGGGTTTAAACCTAGCTTTTTATTTGGTTTCTGATCTATTAAGATGCACTGCATTATAGTATTTGTCCCATACTTGGGCTTTAACTTGTGTTTGCTTAGCTGTTGGCTTATGAGCAATTGCCCACCGGCCTCGAGTAATGGGAGCTATTCACTAGCTCTGACCACTGGGTAATATGACAACTTATGGCTAGCTTAACTATCCGGATCTTAGTTGGCTGCTGTGGTAAGCCAGGGAGTGCCCTGACTGGGAGGGCCCCCATGCGCCTCCACTTATCCCCGGGCTTTCCGCAGAGATCTCTGGGATAAGTCGTCTGCCCAGACAGGGTTATACGATTTCATTGTCCATACTCATTGGTATGGTTTCCTTCCCTCGGTGGAAGGTAGGGATTGTGGGTCAGGGAGGGCAAGGCACCTTTTGGACTCCACCCCTTTAGCAATATTTAGAAGTTATGGTTTTTGGTTTTGTTTTTTGTTTTTCTGATTTCTTCTCTTTCTTCTCTCCTTCTCTGCCCAAGCATCTTTGCAGCATCTTTGGTCCTGACATTTGCAGGTTCTCCGTGCTGGTACCATGGTCCCTTGATGCTATCAAGCTCCTTCCTAGCATGAGGAATTTCTTAAGGTCAAAGGTGAGTGATGCTGTAGACATGAGCTTGCTATCTCAAAGGATCCATGGCAACTGACACCCAAAGATTTCTTAAAATAGTCAACTAGATGTGATAATGGTCCAGGAGACCCACTTTCCTAAATGGTACAGCCCTAATTTCCTTCACACGCACTACCCTCTTTTCTATTTAGCGAAAGCGGAAACTAAATCAAAAGGGGTGGAGATTGTGTTTTCCTCAAAGTGTGGTTTTAACCTCCACAAGGAGCTCAGAGATCCCGAGGGTAGGTTTGTACTAATCAAGGGAGACATAGAGGGGAACCTCTACACATTTACATCATATTATGCCCCGAATAAAGCACAAGTGCACTTTTTCAAGAATCTATTTGATTCTATTCTACCACACTTAGAGGGCAGGGTCCTTTTGTTTTGGGTGGTGACTCCAATATCGCTAGATCAATAGGGGACCAACTAACGCGCCCTTCCAAAGCGAGCCTCAAACTTGCCAAAATGCTCCACACATTCCAGATGACTGACTGCTGGAGAGAACTCAACCCTACTAAGAGGGACTTTACTCACGCTCCCCCCCCTCATGACTCTTATGCGCGAATTGACCACTTCTTCGTTCAATCAAGCACATTGCCACTGATTATCAATTCCCGGATAAGTGATACGGTTCTTTCGGACTACTCGTTAGTGATCCTTCAAATTCGCTCTGACCCACACTTCAAGAGACAGTCCCACTGGAGACTCAATGAATCATTGCTATCTGACCCTGTGAGAGTCATAGAAATCAATAAAGCCATTAAGGAATACTTCCTGCTTAATAATATAGAAGGTACTTCGGTTGAAATTCTCTGGGCTGCCCACAAAGCCTTCATTAGAGGTAAGCTTTTCAGCTTTCTTCACAAATTAAGAAAGAAAGAGCCGTGGATTTGGTAAAACTTGAAAAGTCCCATTTATCTATTCAAACGGCACATAAAAAGAATCCCTCCAAGGGTCTTGCAGACCAATTAATCAAAGCCAGACTGGAACTTAATTTGGCCTTAACGGCCAAAGCAGAAAAGACCATTCGTTGGAGTGGACAAAAATTTTACACGCAGAAAGATAAAATGGGTGCCTTCTTAGCAGCAAGGCTATCCCCCCGTTCTCGCCAATTTTCTTTACCTAAAATCCGAATTCCAGGTCAGGGCCTGTCTTCTAATCCTACGAAAATCTTGGACACCTTCTATTGGTTTTACTCAGGCCTTTACAGCCCCCCTACTTTAAGCTATAAAACTTCATATATAACATTCCCTGATGACCTCCCTATCCCTATCCCTTCTCTGACAGTTGAGCATAAACAGATCTTGGATGCCAATGTCTTGGACACGGATCAGTAATTATATCTGTCCCTGGCCTAATTTCAATAGAATGTGTGTACACACAGAGAGAAATCACAGACGCTGATACAGGTTCAGAGTCAAGATTAGTTCTGTTTATTAGTTCCTCTTTTTACGCTTATAAAGGGTCTGCTAGACATTGCAGGGCATGCATGATAGACATGATTTAATGAACATTCAATGAACATCAAGCAAAGGACATATAAGTTCATGATTGGATGTATCTATGTGATTATAATTTTCTTCCAGGATATGGTAACTTCTGTCTTGGGCGCGGTTCCTTCCCCAAAGCGCCATCTTAGAAATCATCTGTTTCTTCCTTTATTGTTTGTTAGTAGCAAACCAAGTAAGAATGAAAGTAATTAATCTGACGAGCATGTCTGAGTAAGGAATATATGTATACAATAGGCTAATAGCATAAATGTGTATAAAACATGCATTGTGACACCATTGAAATAGGCATTTTACTATGACCATTAATTACATCCATTACACCCCCATTTCAGAGAAGGAGATCTTGGGAGTCATAAAGGGTTTAAGGAAGAGTTCGGCTCCAGAACTGGATGGGTTCTCGGTGCCCTATTATAAGGCCTTTACCGAGACTCTTTCCCCTCATTTAGTTAAATTCTTCAATTTTAAATTCCAGGGCACTCCCCCAATTAAACTCTGCCTTTATTAGTGTGATTCCTAAACCGGACAAGAATCCTGAAGAAGTGGGCAATTATAGGCCAATATCCTTATTCAATAATGACATTAAAATTTTAACAAAAATCTTGCCCAATAGGCTTGCTTCCTTCATCAATTTCTATATCAACAAGGATCAGGTAGGATTCATCCCAGGAAGGCAGGACCCTGACCTGATACATAGAGCAGTTGATTTGATTTTGTTAATGCAATCCAACTGGGAAGGAGTCCCTAAACAGCGAGGCATGATACTTTTGCTGGATCTACAGAAGGCCTTCGATTCTGTCTCTTGGGCCTACATCTTTTCGCTTTTGGAGAGATGGGGATTCGGCCAGGGCTTCATGGGCCTCATTAAGGCTCTTTACTCTTTCCCGAATGCCCGCATAAGGCTCCAGGGACATTGTTCAGAGACAATGGTCATAGCCACAGGGACAAGACAGGGTTGCCCACTTTCGCCCCTGATCTTTGCTATCGCAATTGAAACCCTGGCAATCGCGACTCTTCATAATCCGGATGTCAAAGGGGTAAAGTGTGGATAGCGGAGTCATAAATGTGGTCTTTTTGCAGATGACATTCTGCTATTCATCACGTCCCCCCATATCTCTTTTCCCAATTTAAATAACACGTTTGATGTCTTTGCGGAAATCTCAGGGCTTAAAGTTAACTACTCTAAATCATTTGCGAAGAAAATCTCCCTTTCACCTGAAACAGTGACTTCACTACAAAACTCATTCCCCTTCAAATGGGTTTCAAATTCGCTCAAATACCTGGGTATTTTCCTTACGTCTAAATTTGAGGATCTTTATGCCTGTAACTTTCCCTCTTTGTATCGTAAACTTGAGGAAGACTTGAAATCATGGTAAAATAGTAAGCTCGCTTGGTTAGGTAGAATTAATGCCATCAAAATGACCCTACTCCCTCGGTTGCTCTATTTTTTCCGAGCATTGCCTATAGCAGTCAGGAAGGATCACTTGAAGTCCTTCCAGAGTAAGATTGTGAGCTTTATGTGGGGAGATTCGGGTTATAGGTTCTCTCAATGTAGTCTATCTCGCCATAGAAAAAAAATGGGTTTGGGACTCCCAGACCTCCATAAATATTTCCTAGCAGCAAGATTAACACAACTTTCCACAGTTTGGCTTCTCATGCTTTGAATAGATTGGATCCAGATTGACAGACAGGCAGTCCCGAATTACACCATCGATTTTCTCCTTTGAACCCCCCCGAAAAAGAGACCCCCCCAATCCTTTCGCCAATGCTGTCCCATTCGTTTGCCTTCTGGGACTCCCTTCTGACTGGTCAGAAGCTAAGCTCTCCTTTGAATCCTCTAGCGCATATTTTTCATAACCCAGACTTCCCTCCGGAGCTTAATATTCTAGCATTTAAATGGTGGTTGGACAAGGGGCTGTACCGCATAGGACATTTTTTCTCCCCCATAGGCCCGATTACTCTGAGCTATTGTGTAAGCAAACTTGACCTTCCTGACTCAGAAAGGTTCAGATTCCATCAAATTTCTCACTTCCTTCAGCAAATATGGACTGATAAACTTCTTCCACCTAAAATCACGGCTTATGAACACTGGTGTGCTCAGGCCATGGACCAAAGGGGGGGCATCTCAATAGTCTACTCATCCCTCACCTCTCCATATATGAAAACTGCTTATATGAACCTTTATAAGGCTGACTTCAACTTCTCGTGAGACCTGGAGACTTGGCATGGCTCCTTTGCTAAATCGTTCCAAGGTATCTTGAACACAACTCTTATGGAAGCCAGTATTAAGGTTATAACAAGATGGTATCTTACCCCGGCTAAACTGGCTCACATGTACCCTCAGTGAATCCACAATGTTTTAGAGGCTGCTTACTTTTGGCTTCCATGCAGCACATTTGGTGGGAGTGCCCGAGGATTCATCAGTTCTGGCGGAAGATTTCTAATCTCATTGACAGGCTGACCAATGCCCGGGTTTCCAGGTCCCCCGAGATAGCTTTGATTAATGCCCATGTCCCAGATTTGTCCAAACCTAGCAGAATGTTATTGCACTTCATTCTGCTTGGAGCTAAGCTCACCATAGCAAAGTCCTGGAAACAGCCTAAGGTTTCTTTTACTGCCACAGTCCGGAAAATTTCCTGGATCATGTCGCATGAGAAGCTTGCAAGCGTCTTATCAGACACATCTAAGACGTTTGAAGTCACCTGGGAGCCATGGGCGGATTATATAGGTATTTATTTTATCCCGGGACTAACACGGCTTAGAACCACAGGGGCTTCGGACAATCATTAGGTGCTGGTTGGTGTTTCTCTTTTTTTTCTCTTCACTGATTCTTTCCTCTTTGTCTCTTTCTAGCTCTCTTCTCTCCATTAGATATGATAGCTAGATCTGCATTTTATCTTTGACTTTACTGAGTTGTGACCAATGTTCCTTTTTGTTGATGATCATAATATATGTAGCAGGGTTTTTTGTTTTTTTTGCCTCCTCTGTGGCCACAGGGTCGTCCTGAGGGTCACAGTTATGGGAGGCTGTGATCTCTCTAGAGGCCTGGTGGGCTTCCACCTCTCTGGGCACAGTGTGCTCCCATGGTGGGGTGCCGGGAGAGGAGGGAGTTACGCCAATATACTTTGGGCCCTTATGTTGGGCTCCTGAAGTTCAGCAGGCTCTTAATATTATATGTATCTAGTTGCCAGTGATTCAAGAATCCATTAAAGAATGCATGCCATTTGGTTGCTTTCTCTGTATTCTGTAAAGCAAGGTATGCATTTTGACTTTATTGACATTTGATACCTTTTCTTGTTATACTTAAGATCTAATAAAAATCTTTGAAAATACAGTGAAAACCGGGATTCATCCGTGAAGAGGCAGTTTGTAGAGAAATTCTTTGGTTATTGAAACCGATTGCTACAGCAGCTGTCCGAGTGGCTGGTCTCAGACGATCTTGGAGGTGAAGATGCTGGATGTAAAGGTCCTGAGCTGGTGTGGTTACACATTGTCTGGGGTTGTGAGGCCGGTTGGATATACTGCCAAATTCTCTGAAACTCCTTTGGAGACGGCCTAAGGTAAAGAAATGAACATTCAATTCAAGGGCAACAGCTCTGGTGGACATTCCTGCAGTCAGCATGCCAATTGCACGCTCCCTCAAAACTTGTGACATCTGTGGCATTGTTCTGTGTGATAAAACTGCACAGTGGCCTTTTATTGTGGCCAGCCTAAGGCACACCTGTGCAATAACCATTTTGTCTAATAGGCATCTTGATATGCCACACCTGTGAGGTAGATGGATTATCTCGGCAAAGGAGAAGTGCTTACTAACACAGATTTAGATAGATTTGTGAACAATATTTGAGAGAAATAGGCCTTTTGTGTATATAGAAAAAGTCAAAGATTTTTGAGTTTAGCTCATGATAATTAGGGACAAACACAAGTGTTGCGTTTATAATTTTGTAAAACTAAAAAACAATAGTCCTATAAGCGGCGCAGGTGTATGTGAACAAAACACATTCACAACTAAGGTATTTCAAGTGCTCTGGCAGTTCATAAAGTGACTTGTTTTGTGTAGTAAAAATCAAATCTTCCACGGTAAAAATCCTCCACCTGTGTCACCATGTGAATAAACCACACACACTGAGGCTCACCAGAACATCAAGGGTTAAACAGCCCATCAAGATCGCCTGTCAGGCACTGCATCCACCGGTTGTATACCTCCGAATTCTGGGAAATCTGCTTTTAACAAGCTCTTGCTATCTCTTCAACTCCCTCAATGCTCATACAGGAGGCAAGCAGAAAAGAGAAACTCCCATAGTGTATCACTTAAAACACTAAAATCTTTAATAGAAAAATTGCGCTTACATAAGCTTGGAAGTTACAGGCAGAAATCCAATATCTGAGCTGTCATCCCCGGTCCGCGGTTCGATCATGTCCATCCACCAACACCAGGTTGTTAGCGTCACGCTCGGATCGCTGGTACGTTCAGGTCAGAGCAGCTCCGTCCAGGTCGTCGTATGGCCACACCGCTGACGCGTTTCGTCACTTCCGACTTGGTCACAAGGGCTGGCCATACGACGAACCATCCCTGCTTAAGTATTAGCTCAAATCCGCCACTAGGTGGCAGTAGCATCTCTAAAATAATTTCTCTACTGAACTTCCCATCTATTTATTCTGGATCGGTTCAAATTTATAATTTGTGATTTATAACAAATTCGAAATACATCAAACCTCCGTTCCATGGGATCAAGTTCAGTACTGACGCCTCCAATCAAGCCATACTTATGAGGAAATACATTCTAGATTTCCCCTAAACATTGGGGGACACCAGAATACCCTTTATTCCACGTCCTCCATTTGTACACAAATAAATAATGGTTGCACAAATTATTACAATTTTTTACAGATACATCCATACATTGTATACAAACTTATTAATAACCACTGAATAAAACTGAATAAAAATAAAATAAAAGCAAAAACTTCTGTGACATATTAAAACTAGAGTGGGGGGTCGGGTTAGCCTCTTTACATCATAAACAGGCCATCAACCTAAATATTATTTAATATCTTTGAGGATACCCATTGATCCTATCTAATTAATAGTTAACAGTAACTAATCAGTCAGTAAATTCTGGGATCTCAGGCCTCTCCATGAAAAGTGTTGCATAGAGGGTGGCACCATCCCTGTTAGATATACTTAATAACCCTATCTTGTTGCTAATATCTTATTGCTGGTTCGCACAAAACAATTAGTTAGTGAATGGAAAAAAGGTGGGATTTTTTGGGGCCTCTCCATAAAAGATGTTAAATGGAGGGTGGCACCATCCTTGTTAATGGTAACATTAACTCTTGGACTATGCATTGGTCAGGAAGCAATTCAAGTCCAGGTCAATGTTTAACCCATGCGGTTTTAAAGTCTTTAAAAGATGGATCCATTGTGTCTCTTTTTTTGATATTTCCCTCACTTTATTTACTCCTCTCCAGTTGGGTTAGTAGTTTCTCCACTCCCCAAAACTGTAGACTCGATGGATCCCTGTTGTGTACCTGTCTATAGTGTAAGGACACACTATGAAACCTATAGCCCTTCACTATGTTTGACACATGTTCTCCTATTCTAACCCTCAACGGGCGTTTTGTGCGTCCGACATACATTAACCCGCAAGGGCATTTAAGTGCATACACAACATGCGTGGTGTCACACGTTATAAATTGCTTTATACAGTGTTGTCTACCCGTACTAGTGGAACGGAAATCCTGGCGTACACCGTTATCATTTCCTGTCATCCGGCAAGCTCTGCACCTCCCACATGCTTTAAATCCTTTCCTATCGGGCCATAGAGCTGACCCACTATTACTGATAGGGGGATTCAGAATCTTCTCAACCAGAGTGTCGCCAAAACTGGGTGTTCTTCTATATATAAAGCGGGATCTTTCTGGGAGAACTGGTCCCAGAGATTTGTCCATTTTTAAAATGTACCAATACCTGGAAAAGATCTCCTCCACTTCCCTATACTGACCGATACTGCGATTATCTTTAAGTGTCACAATGAACTGTTCCAGGGATTCCAAAGAACCCTCCCAAATTAGGAACAGGTCATCTATGAAACAACGATAAAAGCGTAACTCAGGTCTCCGATCACAGAATACATATCTGTCTTCCCATTCAGCCATAAATAGGTTTGCCAAACTGGGAGCAAATTTGGCTCCCATGGCAACTCCACTGAGTTGGGCATAGTAGGTATTTTGGAACCAGAAGTAATTGTGCCGTAGGCAGAACTCCAGAGCCTTGGCAACAAACACCTTCTGTTCCATCGGCATATCCTCCCTCTTACTCAAAGCCCAATTCAGTGCTAACATCGCATCATCATGGGAAATGTTCGTATATAACGATGCCACATCCGCTGTAACCAGATATGTGGGTTTCCCATTCTGTAATCGGATGTCCTTCAGTGCCACTAATAGGTCCTTCATATCTTTCAGGTAGGCCTTAGTTGTCACTACACTTGGCTGTAGCATTATGTCAAGGTACTCCCCTAACCTGGCAGTCACTGAGCCTATCCCATTAACAATGGGCCTAGGCGGTGGGCATTCTAGGCTCTTGTGGATCTTGGGCAGGGTGTATATGATCGGAATCCGACACACACTTGGTGTCAAATAGGTTTTCTCTTTCTTAGTCAACACACCAGTTCTTGCTCCAAAGTCCACAAGAGCCCTCAACTCCCCTTTGTATTTGCCAGTGGGGTCCCTAGGTAATGTCTGATAAGTCCCTTCATCTGCTAGCATTTCCTCCATTTGGTGGATGTAAAATTGCTTGTCCATAATAACCACTCCCCCACCCTTATCTGCGGGGTGAATGATTATGTTTTTCCTATTTTCCAGACTAGCTATACCATTACTGATATGTCTAGGATTGAGTCCCTTTTTAGGAGTCAATCCATCCAGATCTTGCAATATAAGATTTT
>BLSH010513192.1:0-13953 GCA_018402905.1 Glandirana rugosa | reverse complement strand
GATCCCCTTTAGAGCAGGGTCCCCATAGATCCCCCTTTACAGCAGAGTCCTTATAGATCCTCTTTAGAGCAGAGTCCCCACAGATTCCTCTTTATAGCAGAGTTCCCATAGACCCCCTTCATAGCAGGGTCCCCATAGATCCCTCTTTAGAGCAGAGTCCCCATAGATCCCCCTTTAGAACAGAGTCCCCATAGATCCCCCTTTAGAGCAGGGTCCCCATAGATCCCCCTTTAGAGCAGGGTCCCCATAGATCCCCCTTTACAGCAGAGTCCCCATAGACCCGCCTTTATAGCAGGGTCCCCATAGATCCCCCTTTACAGCAGAGTCCCCATAGATCCCCTTTAGAGCAGGGTCCCCATAGATCCCCCTTTAGAGCAGGGTCCCCATAGATCCCCCATTAGAGCAAAGTCTGCACATGGAACACCAACTTACAAAGACTATGAGGTCAGTTCACTAAAGGTTACCGCATGCGATATGAAGGTCACATGACTATTTTTTTAGGAAATATCGCATGAGATAATAAAAAAGTCAATTCATCAAAGTAAAATGTTGAATGTGAGGTAAATACTGCAAAAAAAAAAAAAAACATGAGATAAATTAATAAAGTCAATACACTAAAAAACACAGACACTCATTATTTATCGGTGGTATTTTAAAAAAGTACAGAATAACAATTAGAGGGACTCTGCATTGGCCAGGAAGTATACAATGTATCAGTGTGAAAATGTTCTCCGCTGAGCTCAGAAATAAAAAGAAATTGTAACATTGCCTCAGAGTTTTGTGAATGAAAGCACCCTAGAATGTTTGGATAGTTTTATTGCTGTGTGGCTTTCTGGTGCAGTGTTAGCCGGTGTTCTGTCAGAATAGGTGACCCGTCAGATTAGGTAACAGAAGTCACTTTCACCTGTAGTCATAATGTGCCAGCCGACATCTTACATCACCCAGCCACATCTTGCATTTCACAGTCATTTAACTAATAGTGAGTGTATATATATTAATACAGTATATTGAGATCTATCATGCTGTTTTCATGTTACATTTTCAAAGCCTAAAGGTTTAGCACTGAACAGGGCGGGATGTACCAACATGGCTTCCGCCACCTTCCTACTGCTGGCGTCCAACTTCTTTCAAAATATAACATCAAAGCAGTATCACGGATGTCAATATACTATATTTATTTATATCCGCTCAGTGTATTGCTAAAATGACTGTGAAATTAAAGACGTAGCTGGGTGTAGTAACATGTCCGTTGGCGTCTTATGACTGCAGGTGTTCTGTCACATTAGCAAACCTGCTACACATGTGCAGTAAGTATTCAACTGACAGAATGCACTTTTGTTACCTAATCTGATGGATCGCTGCTTCTGACGGGACACCTGCAAAAAAAAAAAAAAAAAAGTGAAAAAATGCCGATAATAATGCAACATTTCAGTGCTAAATAATGTAACATACATATTTAACGCATTCAGTAAATAACGCATGTTTTTTAGTGAATTGACTACTTTTGAGATAAATACCGCTTGAGTTATTTTAACTCAAAAATTCATGCGGTATTTATCTCTTAGGGCTTGTTTACACTTGCTTCAAAACAGGGTGTCAGACAGGCATTGTTAAAGCTCCCTTAACGCCAGTCAAAGCTCATGTCACTAAATAAAATGGTTGGCTTACAGCCCTGTTTACACCTTGCGTTGGCTTTGCTTCGCTTCAGCTTCGAGTCAAAAAGTATACCCCATGTAGCTTCAGCCAGGCTTCAAAGCCTCTCCAACGCCTCCATAGAAGTCTATGACAAAGCTTGTTTGAAGCTCGATTGAAGCACCAGCGGCTTTTCAGAGGCTGTAGCTTTGCTTTGTTTTGGAGAAATTGCAGGTGTGAGATATCAACAAACACACAGGGCGTTTACCAAGCTTCAACAAGGCTTCAAAACTGCATCACTGAAGCCTTGTTGAAGCCTCTTAGAAGCACAGCCAAAGCCTCAAAAACACATCATAAAAGCTTGTTGAAGCTGTATGAGCTTTAATGAGCGTTGAAGCCGAATCAAGTGTAAACTAGCCCTTACACTTACTTAGGCTTCAATTCACATTAAAGCCCCTACTGCTTCATCAAGCTATTATGATGTGTTTTTGAGGCTTCAGTGGTACTTCGATGAAGCTTCGGTGGTGCTTCAGTGATGCGCTTTTGACGCTTTGTTGAAGCTTGGCCGATGCCCTGTGTGTTTGTTAATATTTCACACCTGTAATTTCTCCAAAACAAAATGAAGCTAAAGCTGAATTAAAGCCTCTCAAAAGCTGTAGGTGCTTCAAACAAGCTTTGGCATAGAGTTCTATGGAGGCTTTGAAGATGCTTTGAAGCACCACTAAAGCAACATGGGTTATCATTTTTTAAGCAAAGCAAACACAAGGTGTAAACAGGACTATAAGCTAACCATTTTATTAAGAGTCCTTTCACACTGGGGCGTCTGAGCATCAGTGGTAAAACGTCACTAGTTTAGAGGTGCATTACCGCTGTTATAGGCTATGCGGGCAGCAGCGGGCCGCTTTTAACCCCTGAGAAGGGGTTAAAAAGGGGTTAACAGCGCCGGTGCGAATCGGTGTGCCAGGGCTCCCCATTCATTCTAATGGCAGGGGCAGTGGAGGAGCGGTGTATACATCGCTCCTGCACCGCCCAAAAATGCTGCTTGCAGGAGTTTGTTTACTCTCCTGCAAGCACGCCACCCCAGTGTGAAAGGACTCACTGAGTTTAACCACTTCAATACTATGCATTTAGAACACTTTACTACCAGACCAATTTTCAGTTTTCAGTGCTGTTGCGATTTGAATGAAAATTGCGCGGTCGTGCGACGTTGTACCCAAACAAAGTTTTTATCATTTTGTTCCCACAAATAGAGCTTTCTTTTGGTGGTATTTGATCACCCCTGCGGTTTTTATTTTTTGCACTACAAATAAAAAAAGACCGAAAATTTTGAAAAAAAAAATTCTCTATTTTTGTCACAAAACTTTGTAAATAAGTAAATTTTCTCCATCACTGGTGGGCACTGATGTGGCAGTACTGATTGGCACTGATGAGGCGGCACTGATGAGGTGGCACTGATGATGAGGCACTTATATGCAGCAATGATGAGCACTGTTAGGCAGCACAGATAAGCAGCACTGACGGGTACTGATAGGTGGCACTGATATACAGCACTGAAGGGCACTGATATGCAGCACTGACGGAGACTGCTAAGCGGCACTGATGGGCACTCATAGACAGCACTGATTGGCACTCATAGGCGGCATTGGGCACTGATAGGTGGGCACTGGTAGGTGGCAATGGTGGGCACTGATATGTGGCACTGGTATGCATTGATAGGGGCACTGGTAAGCACTGATAGGGGCACTGGTGGGCATATATACTGATAGGGGCTCATTCCCTGGTGGTCTAGGGTGGCATCTGAAGGTGGCACTGAGTGCCATGCACATTAGGCACTATGTCTCTTACCTGGTGGTCTAGGGGGGTCTCCCTGGTGGTCCAGATCGGCTCCCTGGTGGTCCCTGGTCGGCTCCCTGGTGGTCCTGGGTGGGCACATCCCTGGTGGAAACTGGGCAGGCTCCCTGGTGGTCTAGGGTGGCGATCCAAGGGAGGGCTGTTCTGATAAATCATCAGCACAAACCCTCCCTGTCAGGAGAGCAGCCGATCGGCTCTCCACTCCTCAGGTCTGCAGACCTGAGTACAGGAAAGCCGATAAATGGTTTTCCTGTGTTACACTGTGACCAGCCGTGATTGGTCACGGCTGATCACATGGTAAAGTGCTTCGGATGGAAGCACTTTACTGAGATCGGTATTGCGGGGGGTCAGACTGACCTCCCACATCACCGATCGCCGCGATGTACACCTGGGCGGCTTGTTATCCTGAGGACGTCATATGACGTCCAGTCAGGATAACTAAGCCACTTCCCGGCCGTCATTTTGCATACGGCGGTCGGGAAGTGGTTAAAGAGGCGCTTTAAAGCTAAATAACGCCTGTAAAGCGCCTCAGTGTGAAAGGGGTCTTAGTGACATGAACTTTGACTGGTGTTAAGAGAGCTTTACACAAAGCGTGTCTGAAGCCCTGTTTTGAAGCAAGTGTAAACGAGCCCTTATTGACCCCTATCTTCCCTATGGTCTCCAGATACTGCTGATATACTTGCGTACCTCTAACAAAATGTGTGTGTGGGCTCAATTCACTAAAGAATATCTCATGAGATAATTGAATCATGGGACACATTTTCTCCAATTATCTCATGAGATACTGAAAATGTCAATCCACGAACACCTCATGAGTTTTTTTACCTCACAAACCAAAAACATGAGGTAAATAACTCATAAACAGCGTTAAAGTCAATTCACTAAGGCCACTTCCATACTGGGGCGGCGGGGCGGGAGCGGTAAAGTGCCACCACTTTCAGCAGCGCTTTTCCGCTGTTATGTTATAGCGGCGCTATGGCGTTGCTATGCAGGTGGGAGCGTGGCACTTTTAACCCCCCCACAAGGGGTTAAAAAAGGGTTAAAAATGCCAGCGCGCTGCGCTTCCGAGGCGGTGTGCAGCCGCTTTGGAAGTGCTTGTGATTGATTTCAATGGGCAGTCGGTGAAGGAGCGGTATATCACCGTTCACCGCACCGTCCCAAAGATGCTGCTTGCAGGACTTTTTTTCCCGCCCTGCAAGTGCACCGCCCCACAGTGTGAAAACACTCCGGCTTTTACATTCGGGTAGATTGGGGGGGATTATTGAGGTGCTTTACAGACGTTATTTTTTGCTAAAAATGTGAAAGTAGCCTAAGGAAATAAATAAATAAAAGCATGAATTAAAGTGTTACTAAACCCAGTAATATGAAAATAGTTCATCTACCCCCCCCCCCCCCCCACAGTGCCCGCAGCTTATAAATCTTCTTTTACATTAACCAGTTCCCGACCGCGCGCCGTGTTTTCACCGTAAAAAGACGCCGATCTGCAATCAGCCACTAGGGGGCGCGCGCGCTCCCGCCGCATTCCTGAGGAGTGTGCCCGCGGCCACAGGGAAAGAACGGGGAACCGCCAATGTAAACACGGCGGTTCCCCGCTCTGTTAGTAGGGGCATGAGAGATCTACTGATCCCTGTCACTGGGATCAGTCAGATCTCTCATGCCCATGTTAGCCCAACCCCCCCACAGTAAGAACACACCTAGGGAACACACTTAACCCCTAGATCTCCCCCTGCAGGTTAACCCCTTCACTGCCAATGACATTTATACAGTAATTAGTGGACATTTAAATTTCTGATCGCTGAATAAATGTCATTGGTCACAAAAAAGTGTCAAAAATGTCCGACATGTCCGCTGAAATATCGCAGTGCCACTAAAAATCGCAGATTGCCGCCATTACTAGTAAAAAATAAAAACCACAGAAATGAATTCTCATCATCCATAAACGCGGCCACTTTTGTGCAAACCAATCAATAAACGCAGAATGTGATTTTTTTTATCACAAATATGAGGAATTATATAAATCGGCCAAAAACTGTGAAAAAAATGTTTTTTTATATTTTTTTTTGCATTTGAATTTTAGCAAAAAGTAAGAAATTTGGTTTTTTTTGCAAAATGGTCGCTCTTCTTTTGTTTATAGCGGCGAACAGAAATGACGCAGAAGCGATCAAATACCACCAAAAGAAAGCTCTATTTGTGGGAAAAAAAGGACGCAAATTTTGTTTGGGTGCAAGGTTGCACGACTGTGCAATTGTCAGTTAAAGCGACGCAGCGCCGAATCGCAAAAAGTGCTCTGGTCCTAAAGCTGGAAAACCTTCCGGTTGGTAAGTGGTTAAGCTATTTAAGAATGCATTTTTAATAATGCATTCATTGTTTTATGAACAGTATATAGTACTGTATAATACATAGTGGATGTTAAATTATCTTGCACCACAAAAGAAAATTTTTTTATAGACAATTTATAGTTATGTCAAGTGTGATTAACACATAGTATGATAATCCAGTCACGAAAGTGTTGCTAAAATGTTCTAAATCACAAATTATTTTTCTAGCAACATGAATATGATTGTAGTTGTTAATGAGGGACAAATAATGTGCACAATTAATACTTTGCCCATTTTGTTTAATACTACCAAATGTGTAACATTCACAATCAATCAAAACACTAAAGATAACTGTACTTCTCTAAAATTGCTTTACCAAAACAATTGGAAAAGTACAATCATTAGGGTTGCGGTGCGGCAGTATGAAAGAACCAAAAAGCTCACCTCCAAAGTACTGTGAAGTACAGTAGTGTCTTTTTATTACATAAGATTATTTCACATCCTCACTTCCAGTAGAATACTTAAAAGAGAAGTATGGGGCTTGAAAAAAACAAACCTACATACTTACCTAGGGGAATACAGCAACAATCCGATGCTACATCTGTCTCCTACCACCCCTAAGACCTAGAAAGTGATCAAAGAGTGCTGATCACTCAGTTCTCGGTGTTCAGTGAGGAGAGAACCAATCACTGTCAGTCACTGACTTTCTACTCTGCTCCTCAAGTACTCACTGGAGCATTGTTCTGTGGAGGGGACAAGAGTGGCTGACTGAGGCTCTCAGTGGCATGCTCAATGGCTGAGCCAGCTGCCCGTTAGGCATCTGGGTAGATACCAACATTAAAGTCTGGAATGGCGGTAGCCCACAGTGGACTTAAGTCACTAGAGTCCAGACTGAAGTGCATTCCAGTGACCTACAGAAGAAGTAGGGCCAAAATGAGCAGAAAGGAAAGATTTTTGTGACTATGACTATTCCCTTAAGCAGACTAATCTTGTTTTTTGGGTATTGTGCTAAAAGTGAAGATGTGTAGATATCTTCTGTTATAAGAAGGCAATGCTGTATGTGTTTTTCCAAATAAATATGTAGGGATTGCAGTCAACAAAATCATAATTTGCATGTTCAAAGTAGTAAGTAGATTTTCAACAAATCCTTCATCATAATGTTAGCAAAAAACCTTTCTCACAAGGCAATCCTTTTAAGCAGAATTCCTAGCAAGTTATGCATTGCCTATAGAGATCCCCCCAACAAGAAAATGTGCTAAGTAGCTGTTAAGCCTTGGGGGGAAAACCATCAAATGTTAATGTACTGTACAAGCACAACTTGAAGCCCTTATCTAAGGTCAAATAATTTACAAAGACCAGAGCATGCTAATATCTTAGAAAGAAAGAATGTTCCACAGTGAAAAACTGTGTTGCACATTGCTATATAATGCAAATGTAAAATATTTCATTAATGATGCAACCAAGAGTTTGAATTTGCATCCTTATCTTAATGACATGTTTCCTCAGTAATGTTCTGTAGCATGCTGTGAGAATGCTACTTTTACCAGAATACTCTTCCTTAAGGCTTTCTGACACGACTTCAAACTGAGCCAACAGCAATTAACAATATCTTTTAAACTTTTGATTTTCATTGTCTTTGTTATGAAGCAGTTATGATCTATTTTGCTTGTCTACATTAAAATGAGTTACATATCTGTAGCCTAACTTGGAGCATGGAGAGGTTATGCATTATTTTGATTTTAACAGCCTTTTAATCATCAGTTATAAAGAGTAAGGTTTGTTTCTCCATGTCAGCAATCAAGTACTTTAAAGCATGTGTAAATACTTGTCATTCTTTTTGTCAAAAAATGGTCTTGGTCCTTAAGTGGTTAAAGTCCAACTCTGGGTAAAGTAAAATCCTTCTATCACACTGCAAGTGTTAAATGCTCATTTAGATATAGGGGACAAAAACAGAAATTTTTCTATCAAATCCTTACCGTTATTTTCCTTTCCTGATGGACTCTGTGGCAGCCTACGTGTGGGTTTACCCCCTCCCCCCTCCACTCCTATAGGACACCATTACCATAAATTTAGCCTCATGGTCCATACCTGTGTTCCGTATATAGCCCCTCCTCTTGACGCAAGGGTGGGGACTCCGGCTGCCATAAGAAATTTTCAGTTTTCCTGACAGACTCCATTGCAGTCTACGTGTGGGACTTACCTAGCCAAAAACCACACTAAGGACCACACTAAGGGCCAAGCCCTTAGCCCTGTTAGCCCTTTGGATGACTTGGGGCTGCGATCGTCCTTCCCTTTATTTTTCCCAGGAAACAGGACAAATAGGTGGTCTGAACATCTGAATGAGGCCGTAACCTGCAGATAGTCCTTCAGAGTTTCCCCAACATCCAGGGGATGGATCTGTGTGGACTCCGAATACCTAAATGGGGATTTCTTAATTCTCATGAAATACCAACGTCACTTTACGTCTGGCGCCAAGCATTGGGATTAGCACTACCCGATCTGGGAAAAGGTCAGGAATGGCTCCTTGTGACCCAAGGACCCAATCTCAGAGACTCTCTTGGTGGAAGTTATTGCAACCAAGAAGGCCAGCTTTAAGGAAAGGTCTCTTACTGAAGCCAGATTGACCCCGTCGGGTGCTGACTCAGCCAGAAAGTCCAGCACTAAAGGGAGGTCCCATTTCAAAAATCTTGCCTTCCTTTGCAGTCTTAGCCTCACTGCCCCTCTGAGGAACTGGGGGACCAAGGGGTTGGTTGCCAGGTCATGCCTGTAAATGCTGACAAGGCCGAAATTTGAACTCAAGTCCAGATTGTAGAAACTCCAACACTTCCTGTACCCCTGCTTCCCTGACAGATTTCCCTCTGGAGCATATGAAATTGGAGAACTTCGCCCATATCCTTCCATATACACTATTGGTACTGGGCCTCCTAGAGCTCATCAGGGTAGAGATCACCTGAGGGGTGCAGCCTAATGCTTTAAGCCTTTCCCTCTCAAAAACCAGACCATCAGGTGCAGTCGTGACAGGAATGGGTTCAGGACTGCCCCCTGAGACAGGATATCTGGTCTGAGCAGAAGAGGCACTGGAGCCATGAAATTAAATTGAGACATAAGCATGAACCAGGGCCTGTTGGGCCAGAAGGGCATGATTGCCGTGATCTCTGCTCTCTCGGACCAAAGCCTCTGTAGGAACTTGAGGATGATAGGCACTGGCGGGAAAGCATAAGCCCTGCTGAATCTCCAGCTGTTCGTCAAGGCATCAACCCCGAAGGCTCGGAGACATTGGCCCCACGTATAGTATTGCTGAGTTTGTGGTTGAGAGGTGATGCAAACAGGTGCACCATGGGGTAGACTCCCAGAGACCGGACCCAGGCAAATACCTCTAAGTGAAGAGATCATTCTCCGTTGCTTAACTAGATCCTGGAGAGGAAATCCGCCTGGGCATTTCGAACCCCTGGGATGTATACTGTAGAGATATCTTTCAGGAACCTCTGGGCCCAGGACAGTATCGGCCCCACTTCCCATAGTAGGGACAGACTCCACGTCCTTATTTGTCTCCTCATGTAGGCGACTGCCATCTTGTCCATCCTCAGTAGCACTGCCTTCCCCACTAACAGGTGGTGAAAGGCTTGGAGGGAACAATGGGCTGCTCGTAACTCCAAGATGATGGAAACTGGCAAGTAGGGAAGTGGGCCCCATCTTGTCTGGGCAACTTCCGGCACACAGTGGGCTCTCCACCCTGAGTTGCTAGCATCTGTAGTGACTACTGCCCACTGAGGTGGGGTGATGGAGTGACACCTGAGGAGGTTCCTGCTCTGTAGCCACCATGACAGACTGTCCTTCAAGGCTGTTGTTATCCGGATGATATGATTGCCTCTGTCCTGCTGCCACTGCTGCAGGAAGCCTGTTTGGAATAGATGCATCTTCCACAGGGCCCACTTGACCATGGGGGATGTGGAAACCATGGTCCAGATTATCTTGAGGCATTGGGACGCCCTCAGCTGTGATGATGTCAGGACTAGTTGTAATCAGTCACGGACTACTGCAACTTTCTCCACTGGCAGCGAGAGCATATTCTTGATCGTATTGAACTGTGAGCCCAGATACACTAGTTTTTGCGTTGGACCCAAATGGGTTTTTTCTAAGTTCAGTATCCAACCAAACTCTTGCAATATGGCGATTACATGGCCCTTGTGGGACAACAGCTGATCCTGGGCCGGAAGAAGCAGGTAGTCGAGATAGTGATGTAACCTTATGCTCTTTGTCCAGATTAAAGCTACCACGGTCAGGAGGACCTTCAGGAACACTCGTGGGGATGTTGACACCCCGAATGGGAGGCACCTGAACTGGAGGGGCTTCTGATCCACCAGGAACTGGAGATATTTGTGATACCCCTCTGCCACCGTGACATGAAAATAGGCATCTTTCAGGTCTATTGACACCATCCAGTCACCTGGCTGGATAGCGCACTGGTTTTTTCATAAGGTCTCCATTTTTAACTTTTCACCCTTGATGAACCTGTTTAACTGGCCTCCAGGAGCCATTCCTTTTCTGTCCCAGAAAAAGGGGGAAATACAGACATTAAAACCTCTTTTCTTCTGGAACTGGCACTGCTGCACTTTGCACCAACAGGGAATCCACGTATGTCAGAAGTATTTGCCTCTTCTCCTCTGAGAGCAGCAGCAGTGTGAGCATGACCCAGGATGTCGGGAGGACACCGTCCTGATGGACCAGGCATCCAAGATCGAGGCCGCCCAGACAAGTCAGAAGTGAAGCAAACACACTCCCACCCGGCCTGCCTGGGTGGGCCCAAACTCAAAAGGTCTTTGTGGACTCATTGATTAGATGACTGGCCTCTCCCATGATGATGCAGAGCACACAACTCTGCTAGCCTGCAAGGAAGGAAGAGACTGTTACCAGCTATCCTCCCCCCCACTCTTCCAGCATCCACTGACCTCCAGGACTCACCTGGAGAAAGGGGGAACGGAGCTTGGGCAAGCCGCCGCACACTGCCCGCGGTCAAACCCAAGACTGTGCAGTGCTGACAGCTATTTGAATCCCCTGCCCCGCCGTGTCACTACTGCGCATGCGCCACCATCCCCTGGCTCCAGCACGCCTGCGCCGACCCGCCAGTTCCATCTCACTCTCACACAGAGCCCTGCGCCTGCGCAATAGCCACCTGCACTGGATAACACTCTGCAAGTGGTGGCCAGTGGAGCGCAGACGCGTTCCAGCTACCATGGGAACCGGCGGCTGTATTAGGAATAACAGGCACCCAGGCACATAGAGACAAGACAGGCAAACTGTGTTATTATAAAACAATCGCTGCCATGGAGCAAAAGTCATACCTACCGGATTCTTCAAGACCCTGCCAGGGATGGCATCTCCCAGGGAAATCACCAGCCACCCTTCTTGGGGATCTTCCTGGCCTACTGCCTCTCACCCACTGTGGCTGGGTTCTGGGCACAGGGGGACACCAACACCCCAATCATGTCTGCCCTGCCTGAAGCTGGGGACCTACTGCCTGGGACGCATGGAAATCCTCTTGAAACTGCACTTGGTCCAGGAGGAGGACAAAAAAGGAACACAGGTATGGACCATGAGGCTACATTTATGGTAATGGGGTCCTATAGGAGTTGAGGGGGCGGGTTAAACCCACACATAAGCTGCCATGGAGTCTGTCAGGAAAAAGCAGTTTACCCAACTCTTCACTCCTGCAGCAGCTAGCACTTCTCTGTGCTCCAGTGTGGACTGTTTATCTGCATCTCTACATTCAATTCAGGGCTGTGGACTCAACTTGGAGTCCATAACATCAAAGGACCTGCTACCACTGAAGCATAGGGGGGAAGAGGCTGTGGAGAATGATCTTACAGCACATAAGGGGCTTACAGGAGTGGATGATCAGGTAAGTAAAACTGCTTTTCTTGTTTTCCTAGGTCTAAATGAGCATTTACCCCTTGAAGTGCAGTTCAACATTAACCACTTCCCACCTGGCCTAGCAGAATGACGGCCAAGCAGTGGTTTTGTTATCCTGACTGGACATCATATGACATCCAGAAGGATAACCCACAATCAGGTGCCCATGGGGGCAGGCAGCATAGCAAATCGGTGGTGTGGTGTGTCACTCTGACACATTGCAACTCCGATCGTGGTAAAGAGCCTCTGACAGAGGCTCTTTACCACGTAATCAGCTGTGACCAATCACAGCTGATCACAGCATGAACCAGGAAGTGCTGGTAAATGGATTTCCTTAGTTCACGCTGACAGAGAGACGATTGGTGGAGGGGGTCTTTGCTTATAATCAGCACATTGATTATCAGCTCAGCCCCTATCAGAAGTACCCACCACATCTACAAATCACTGCCCATCAGCTGCCAGTCAGTTCCCACCAAAGTGCCACTCAGTGACCATCAATAATGCCCGCCAGTGCCCTTTAATGATACCAATCAGTGCCCATCAGTAATGACTGACAGTACCGCCTCATCGGTGCTGCCTATTAGTGCCATCTATTAGTGCTCATCAGTGCCATCTGTCAGTGCCCATCAGTGCCACCGATCAGTGCTTGTCAGTGCCACCTATCAGTGCCCATCAGTGCTGCATATCAGTGCCCATCAATTCTACATAGTAGTGCCTCTTCATCAGTGCCCATCAGTGTAGGAGAAAACAAAATTTTATAAAGGAAACAAAGAAACTTTTTTGTTTCAAAAATGTTGGTCTTTTTTAGTTTGTTTAGCAAAGAATAAAAGCCCCAGGGGTGATCAAATACCACCAAAAGAAAGCTCTATTTGTGGGAAGAAAATTATAAAAATTTAGTTTGAGTACAGTGTTGTATGACTGCGCAATTGTCATTCAAATTGTGACAGTGCTGAAACCTGAAAATTGCTCTGGGCAGAAAGAGGGGAAAGTGCCCAGTATTGAAGTGGTTAAAGGCAGCAAGAAAGCACAAATGTTTATAACATTATATCAAACATTTTTGTTTTAATGATGTTGCATTTAAAAACACCTTTTTTATTGTAATACTGTATAAACACACAAAGCATTTAATGAGGAATTCAAACACCTCACCCACCAAGATATAGAGTAGTTTTCCTCTTTAAAAATAAATCTCTGTCAAGAGGGCCTCCGACAGTTTCAACAAGGACATGCAATGTAAAGATTCAATTGTTGTGCCACTCTGGATAAAACCTTAATGCTCCACAATTTTCCCAATATAATCCTCAATGAAATATACTAATTTAAGGGTATTGAGTTAAAACTTTCCCCTATAAACTATGTTTTGCTCATATGACCAGAGCATAGGAATAATTACTGATGCCTTTGCTAGGGATGGGCTGGCTGCTCAAGTTGAACATACGTTCGACTCGAACAACGCCCGTTTGCCTATTTGTTTAAATTAGAACATTATGGGGCATTCGCGGGAACTTTGAGCGCCCCATAATGCATTCCAGTGGTGGGAAAATGCCGCCCGCTGATTGGTCAAGGCATGCACATGACCTGCATGCTTTGGCCAATCACAGAGCGCTCTGCTGTATGAGATATGATTGGCTGAAGGCAGGGTGCCTTTAGCCAATCACTGCTTAGCAGCCTCAATCCACGTCCCATGCTATAAAAAAGCCGCTTATACAGCGACTCTATGTAGTGTGTGTGAAACAGAGGTGTTAGAGAGAGAGAGACAGAGAGCCTAGCTAGTAGCGGCATGCAGGCATTTCAGTGTTAGCTAGTTTAGTGACAGATTAGTGAGCACTGATTACTGTAAAACAAACAGATAGAAAGGGCGATTTATATGCAGTCAGTCAGTTAGTGTACAGTGAAATCTATACTAGATAGGCCGATCTGTATACAGTCAGTTAGTGCAGGCAGTGCAAGAATATATATATATATATATATACCTTCCTAGTGTGTGTGTATATATATATATATATATATATATATATATATATATATATATACTGTATATATAATGCAATGCCTTAGGCAGCTATGTGGCAAATGAGGTTTGCTATTGATAAATGTAAAGTTATGCATTTGGGGGCTAAGAATATGCATTCATTGTACATACTATGGTGAGTACAACTGGGGGAATCCATTGTGGAGAAAGATGTGGGGGTTTTGGTAGATCATAAGCTTAAAAATGGCATGCAATGCCAAGCTGTGGTTT
>BLSH010513124.1:37748-52545 GCA_018402905.1 Glandirana rugosa | reverse complement strand
GTCCGGGTCCGTGCCACGGACACCCGAAAGTTCGGTACGGACCCGAACGTTACAGTCCGGGTTCGCTCAACACTAGTTATCATGTCTGTTTGGATTGTGCTGCGAAGGGACAGGAGCATCTCTTTCAACATTGTGTCCATAACAGGCTGATTAGAAGTGGGGAAAGTTTCTATGGAGTCTGCCAGCTCCCTTGTGTCCTCCCCTGAGTCAGCCGAAGGGCTTGCAGGGCCGCATCCAGCCACATCTAGCCTGGGTTTAGCCTTCACAGGGCTTGCAGAGGTAGGTGTGGAAGGCATCGATTGTGAGCTCTCAAAGGAGCCATTATTGTGAGGGGAAGATGCCTTGTGATCGGCCCGCTTCTGCTGCCTGGGTGCAGGCGTGGAGCAGGTCCCTCCGCCATCTTGCCTACCTTGAGAAGGCCGCTGGCTGTCCATCAGGTGCTGTGGTTTGCAGTCTCCCTTCCTCTGTTTGGACATCGTCGCTCGTCCTCTGGTCCCCCAGCACTGTATGAGCGGATTCTGAGCGGGTTCTGTAGGTTGCTATGTGCCGCTATGCTTGATCGTTCCTGGAGCTCCGGAATCACGCTGCCATTTGGCTCCGCTGCAGGCCACGCCCACCTTTTTTTTTTTTAAACCAGCAATGTAGATGCACTTTTTATTTTTGTGCAAGAAATGCACCGCTAGCTGCAAATGTAGTATTTAGAATATTTTTTTTGTAAACCAGCAATGTAGACACACTTTTTAATTTTGTGCACGAAATGCACAAAAAAAATAAAAGATGTACTATGTAGCACTTTTTTTTTTTTTAAACCAGCAATGTAGACGCACTTTTTATTTTTGCGCAAGGAATGCACCACTGGCCGCAAATGTAGTATTTAGAATATTTTTTTTTTAAAACCATGAGATGATGTGACATGCTGCACTACACGACTCCAGCTTATATAGAGGCTGGGTCACATGATGCACTGGCCAATCATAGGCATGCCATTAGTAGGCATGGCTGTGATGGCTTCTAAGGGCAAACAAGTGAAACGGTTGTTGATTGGCTGCCCTGTAGCTATTCAAAAGGTGCAAAAAAATACCCGAAACCCGAACCCGGACTTTTTCTCAAATGTCCGGGTTCGGGACACGGACACCCTAAAGTCTGGTACGAACCCGAACTTTACAGTTCGGGTTCACTCAACTCTAGTTATCATTCGTATTTTCTGAAAATGGCCAAGAAATCATAAATTCTGCCAGGGTATGTAAACTTATGAGCACAACTGTATATACAGCATATGACAAAAGTTAGTACACCCCCACATTTTTGTAAATATTTTATTATATCCTTTCATATGACAACACTGAAGAAATGGCATTTTGCTACAATGTAAAGTAGCGAGTGTACAGCTTGTATAACTGTAAATTTGCTGTCCACTCAAGATAACGCAACACACAGCCATTAATGTCTAAACTGCTGGCAACAAAAGTGATTAAATTGTACAGTGTGAAAATGTCCAAAATGGGCTTAAAGTGTCAATATTTTGTGTAACCACCATTATTTTTCAGCACCGCCTTAACCCTCTTGGGCATGGAGTTCACCAGAGCTTCACAGGTTGCCACTGTAGTCCTCTTCCACTCATCCATGATGGCATCACGGAGCTGGGGGATGCTAGAGACCTTGCACTCCTCCACCTTCCATTTGAGGATGCCCCACAAATGCACAATAGGGTTTAGGTCTGGAGACAGTCCATCACCTTTATCCTCAGCTTCTTTAGCAAGGCAGTAGTCATCTTGGAGGTGTGTTTGGGGTCATTATCATGTTGGAATATTGCCCTGCAGCCCAGTCTCCGAAGGGAGAGGTTCATGCTCTGCTTCAGTATGGTACAGTACATGTTGGCATTCGTGGTTCCCTCAATGAACTGTAGCTCCCCAGTGACGACAGCAGTCATGCAGCCCCAGACCATGACACTTCCACCATCATGCGTGGCTGTAGGCAAGACGCACTTGTCTTTGTACTCCTCACCAGGTTTTCATCACACAGGCTTGACACCATCTGAACCAAATAAGTTTACCTTGGTCTCATCAGACCACAGGACATGGTTCCAGTAATCCATGTCCTTAGTCTGCTTGTCTTCAGCAAACTGTCTGTGGGCTTTCTTGTGCATCATCTGTAGAAGAGGCTTCCTTCTGGGATGACAGCCATGCAGCGCAATTTGATGCAGTGTGCGGCGTATGGTCTGAGCACTGACAGGCTGACCCCCCGCCCTTTCATCCTCTGCAGCAACCTCTGGATATGATGCTGAGCATGTGCACTCAACTGCTTTGATCATCCATGGTGAGGCCTGTTCTGAATGGAACCTGTCCTGCTAAACTGCAATGAATAAGCACTGTTGTTAAGTGTGAAATGCGTCTGCCTTTGACCTGGTTCATCCTGTATCATGCTATTTGATGCTTTAATAAACAAAGATACTTTTTCGTAACTTCCTTTGAGGTGCAGTCCTTCCTTTTTCTACATTGCCAGAATTCATACGTCTATTTCCCAAAGCCAACCTCTGGATATGACGCTGAGCACGTGCACTCAACTGCTTTGATCCTGCACGGTGAGGCCTGTTCTGAATGGAACCTGTCCTGTTACACCGCTGTATGGTCTTGGCCACCATGCTGCAGTTCAGTTTCAGGGTCTTGGCTCTCTTTTTATAGCCTAGGCCATCTTTATGTACAGCAACATTTTTTTTTAGATCCTCAGAGAGTTCTTTGCCATGAAGTGCCATGTTGAACTTCCAGTGACCGGTATGAGAGAGTGAGCACCAAATTTAACACATCTGTTCCCCATTCACACCTGAGACCTTGTAACACTAATGAGTCGCATCACACCAGGGGGGGAAATGGCTAATTGAGCCCAATTTGGAAATTTTGACTTAGAGGTGTACTCACTTTTGTTGTCAGTGGTTTAGCCATTGATGGCTGTGTGCTGAGTTATTTTGAGAGGAATATACACAGTTATACAAGCTGTACACCCACTACTTTACATTGTAGCAAAGTGTCATTTCTTCAGTGTTGTCACATGAAAATATATAATAAAATATTTACAAAAATGTGACGGGTGTACCTACTTTTGTGAGATAATATATATACATATATATATATATATATATATATATATATATATATATATATATATTGTATTATTAGATTCAATGTTAATGCTGGAGCTTTGCTAGAATTGTTAAAGTCCTGGAACACCTTTTGAAAGCAAAATATTTGCTTTAAATAGATTAAGCAGTTGATTTATCCCTAAAAAAATCCCAAGCTTGGAAGTTGTATACATTAAAAAAAAAGAAAAACAGAATATCTGTTTATTTTAAAAGTTTTCAAATATACTGTACTTCCAAGGCACAAGTTACAGTTACTATGTTTTTCTAGATGATTTCTGTGAAATTCAGAGAGACAGGTTATAGTGACAAAATATTAGCAGCGAGATTTCCAACAGTTGCTATGGTTACCAGCAAATCACTGTTTCAAGCATCTAATGCTTAGAAGCCAAACAACTGATTCTTTGCAGTAAAAATAGTGAGCTCCAAAGACATTCTGACAAATACAGTAACGCACACTACTGAAAAGCAGAAGAGGACATGTACTTAAATTTAATTGTTATGGTTAAAAAATAGGCACCTCTTCAAAATGTGTTATAGACAGTTCACAGTTGAATTTCAGGGCTACTAATACACTAATTAACTAGCTCTATAGCTTCATTACTTTTTCACATTTCAGCTATGGTCCTCTTCATATGGCAAAAAAAAAAAAAAATATTACTTATGATATAAAAAGGAGACAAATATTTTTTTCAGGGTATGTGGTCTGAGCAGAAATGTTTTCCTTTGAAAATAATGTCTTCTTTGAGTTATTTAATTTTTCAATTTTTTTTTCAAGGGAAAGATAAGTAAAATTAATTTGACCATTGATAATGTTAAAACATGAATCTTTTTAAGTTGTTAATATTGTATGATTTGTCCCGTTTATGATAACTTAAAAATATGTTTTTTGACACAAAGCATAGGGTGCTAATTACAAATCTCTTTAAGGAATTAAGTTATAATGAAAAATGAAAATGGGCTTCCGGTTCCGGCGCCGCACGGAGTAGCAGCACTCCATGCTAGCTCCCACTCCACAGCCTCTCATCTGCCTACAAATTTGGCCCCGCGTCCTCTCCAGCTCTCCTCTAGCCTGGACAGCCTCCACAACATCCCGACGACCGGACGGATGGAGCGCTTCTTGGAAAATTGCGGCCAGCGCGCCGCGCCCGTCCCGCCGCAAATCGAGGCCGGGGATATCATTCGTGCAGTACCGAACGTTCATGAAGAGCCAGCAATGGAGGTGAGCGATCAAGCCACCCCCCCCCCCCAAATGGCCGAAGGAGCCGAGACGCACAATCGGATTTCACAGGCCGTAGCAGCCATCCTGGCGCCCATGATCACTGCGACCGTGGAGAAAGCTATACATGTAGGGAAGCAATTAATCCAGAAGGAGCTAAATGACCACAAAGTCTGCCTAAATGAAGCTGAGGGTAGAATTGCTGCTGTAGAGGAGGAAGTTTACCAACTTCAGGGATCTGAACAGGCACAACTTAAAACAAACCAATACGTCCTTCAGAAACTTGATGACCTTGAAAACCGGTCGAGAATGTATAACCTGCGTTTTATAGAGGTGCCCGAATCCCTCCAACCACAGGCCCTCGTGGATTTTTGCGCCAAACGGGTACCAGAGACATTGGGCCTTCCAAGACCCTGCACGGTGGAAAGAGCACATCGCATTGGATCTATACAATCAAACCGCACTACCCCCCGGACCATCATTGCCAAGTATATAAATTACGCTGATAAGGCAGATATGATGCAAAGATATAGGCAATCGCGTTCACTGGTTATCGATGGACTTAAAATCCTAATCTTTGCGGATTACTCTTTGGAAGTTTCAAAAAAACGGAAAGCGTTCCAGAAAGTATGCTTGACCCTCCATCAACGTCAGATCAAATTTACCCTGGCCTTCCCGGCCATTCTTCACCTCAAATCCCCCGGTGGGGAACAACTCAAGTTTCAAGATCCACAGGAAGCGGAAAAATACCTGTGCACTAACACTAATGATCGGTTCTCTACTCTACCCACCAAGGCAACCCCCATAAACAGACCACTGGACCAACGCAGCCCAAGAAAGGACTCACCCAAGCATCTCAAGGCTTTCGGATCCACGCTTGTGGAAGATTCATGCTGATAAGTATTCATTTTGCACTACCTCTTATGTGGTTTCTCCCCTCTTCTGGCCTCAGAACCTACTAAGGGATAAATGTAGGCCATTTTTTTGCTCGGTGGACCCAACCCTACTAACTCGGGTCACAAAAGACTGCTTGCACGCAAAAGTTATACCATTCCTATGTTTAACATGCTTTCTCTTACCAGGCGAGCACCTGTTTTTTTTCCTTTTCTCTTTTCGTTTTTTCAACATGGGCCCTCTCGCAGATGAGCTCTCAAGAATACAGCTCGACTCTCCCTGCTGCCACTTTCAGCTTCTGTCCAGATCTCAAAGGGGCACCTAACTTTCGGACAACCAGGCTGCTGGTGGGGAGCATACTCTGCTTGCGAACCCATGCGGAAAAAAGCGAAGCTCTGTGAGTATTCAGTTTGCTATTATGCTGTTTTAAATGTTATGAACATTATGTTGTTACACCCCCTTCTCCCCCCCCCCACACCTCAATCGAACTGCCTACATGATAACAACCTTACCAACATGATTATCACCCTTTGCTACTATAAGTCTAGTTTTCTCCCTCCTGTGCACACAACGGACACCCGCTCATTACAATTATTCCCAGCACAAGTCTTAATTACAGTTAAACCTTTATGAAGTGCATTTCCTGGAATGTGAAAGGCCTTAGGTCCCCTGTTGAACATATGAAAGTTCTGAGGCACCTTAAAAGATTAAAAGCGGAGACTCACCTAACAGAAACTGACTTTCACCGATTACAAAAGTTATGGGTGGGATCGGTTATAGGATCAGATGCTATTGGTCGTAAAGCAGGGGTAATCATACTCATACATAAAAACCTGCCCTGTGAAATTATATCATTGCACTCTGACATCCCGGGTTGACTGATATCAATTTACTTACGCCTCTTCAATAAAGATCTTAAGATATCCAATATCTACACTCCCAACAACCCTGGTCCAGCCTTCTTTAGTAAATTAACCCCCAGTTTGACCACGGAACCCAACATCCCTCACATGATAGGGGGAGACTTCAATTCCATCTATCATGCATTGGACGACAGATCTCATCCTCTGAGACTCCCCCGTAATCCACACGACCTGGAGCCCACTCTATTAGCTTCCACCATGGACTCTCTCTGACCGACCAATGGCGACTGCTACACCCGTTAGTAAAGGAATTTACATTCTACTCCGCCCCTCATAAAATCTTTACAAGATAGACTACCTATTCTGCACAGACACTATGTTCCCCATGATCTCAGAAGCAGAAATTCACGAGATTGCAATCTCAGATCATGCCCCCATCTCACTCTCTTTTCATGAATCTCTGTCTCAACCAAACCTTCGCATATGACGCTTCCCTCAATATCTTCACAATAATGTAGACTTTCAACAGTACATGCATACTGCATGGTCAGAGTACACATCTACCAATTCCTCACACGCAGACAACCCCAATTTGTTCTGGGATGCAGGAAAGGCTTTCCTTAGAGGGAAAATAATAGCGTATGCCGCCACTGTCAAAAACCACTCCCTACTAAAATTCAAATCAGCCAGCCTATGTTTAAAGTTAGCCCAGAGGAACCTATCAACCCTTGACTCCCCACAAAACCATATAGAATGAAAAGCGGCGAAAGATGACTTTGACTCATGGGCTGAGTCATTGGAAATGACAAAGAGAACCCATTTAGAAGCCCAATATTTTAAATATGGAAACAAATCTGGCAAACTCTTGGCCAGACTAGCAAGAGGACCTTATACCCCCACACACATCATGGCCCTGAGGGATCCCCAGGGAAATCTTAAAACAACACCCCAAGAAATAAACCAAGTCATGAAAAATTTTTACACTAACTTATAAGCCCCTGATCAAACAAATAATACCCTAGCTCAAAGTTTCCTAGATAAACTACGTTTACCTTCGGTCTCCCCCGCAGACCTTGAGTCCCTCAACGCTCCCATATCAAGCGCAGAGATCATACTTGCTATCAACCATCTAGCTCCTAATAAAGCCCCAGGCCCTGACGGGTTCTCGGGGGAATTCTATAAAACGCTTTGCTCTCTCCTAGTACCGACCTTAGAAAAAGTTTATTCCGGCATTTGGAGGGGGGTCCCTACCTCCCTTCAAGGAACCAAGCCATCATAAAATTACTCTCCAAAAAAGGCAAAGACCCACTCGAACCTGGATCCTATCGCCCCATCTCACTTTTGAACTTAGATGTAAAAATTCTAAAAAAAAAATCTAAAGTTATAGCTACCAGATTGGCTTCTATTCTTCCAGACCTGATACATCCGGCGCAGTCGGGCTTTGTTAAAGGCAGAACAGCCTCCCTGAACATGCGTAAAGTCTTAATGGCCCTTAATCACGCAGACAAACATAAGGAAGGGGATTTTGCCATCATCACCCTGGACGCGGAGAAAGCATTTGACAATGTCAGCTTCGAATGGCTCTCTTTGGTATTAGGACGGCTGGGTTTCTCAGGCCCATTTGTCCATCTGATAAAGTCCATGTACTCTGCTTCCACGGCCAGGTTGGTGGTGGCAGGTCTACTATCAGAGGAATTTAAGCTCTTCAAGGGCACGAGGCAGGGTTGCCCGCTGTCCCCGCTCTTATTTAACCTTGCAATAGAACCAATGTCCAGGTATCTTAACACTGTTGCACCGATACATGGAATTCTAATAAGAGAACATGAGCTCCGTTTGGCATTCTTTACAGACGATGTCCTTATATTCTCTGCAAACCCATCAGAAAACATGACCACCATCACTCATATCTTCAATGATTTTAAGAAATACCCCAGTCTGCGCATAAATTACAGCAAAAGTGAAATTCTCCCTATAGGCCACAATAAGCGAAGACCCTGGGCACCCACATCACCGTTTCCATTGGCTAAATCACACATCACCTATCTAGGTATAAAAATAGGAAACCTACCCTCCTCCTTATACTCACTAAATCCCCCCCCCCCCTTTTCCATAAGATCTCACAAGAATTGGAGAACTGGATGGACTTGCCCTTCTCGCTACTGGGGAGATGCCATCTGTTCAAAATGGTCAGTTTTGTGCGTTTACTGTACCCTCTGCAAACAATACCTTTACTGCTCAAACACAAAGACATGCAGTTCCTAAACAAGCACATTACTAAATTCATATGGCAACGCAAGAGACCTTGGATTGCTATGACAAAACTGCATCTCTCCAGGGGCAAGGGAGGCATCTCTTTGCCCAATATTAGAGTGTACAACTTAGCATGCTTATTAAGCATAGGGCTGGACTGGATAAATAATACGTCTAGATATGCTAACTATGTTTTGGAAGAGGCCATAACCAGGCCTTTCTCTATAAGTGCTCTTCTTCACTCACCCTGGAAGTCCTTAACCCCTGACCTTCAGCACAACCCATTACTCCGGGACACTTCCATAGCTTGGAGAGAGTTCCACAAACTGCTGAATGTCCCTGCATCTATATCCAAGCATCTTCCTATCCAAGGGAACCCAAATCTCCTCCCTGGAACTCACCATCGCTCTTATATCCTATGGCGGAGTCATGCCCTCACACACTTCCCATCACTTTGCGACCCTACCACCTGACAATTGCTACCCTTCCCAGTCTTGGCAAAAAAATACTCTATGCCACCGAACCATATTTTTCACTACTGGCAATGTACTCACTACATACATTCCCTGTGCAGAGATAGTACTAAGAGATTCCGACCATTCTTTATCGACACCCTCTTGGACACTTGGGTTCTTACACAATCTCGGAAATCTACAAACCCCTGATCGCCAAAATCACACCTCCTTTCTCCTCATCCTCTGCCAAAAATTGGAACAGAGACTTTCAAGACCCGGATCTGATGGGTAAGATCCTACAAGGCTACAACAAAACCCAGCAGTTAATAACCTGTGAGAAGTGGAGGGAAACTCAACTAAAAATAATCCACCAGGCTTACATTCCGTTCTCCTGGGACACACAAAACGCCAATGCTATGTGTTGCCCCCACTGTAATCAACCAAAACCATCTTTGACTCACCGCTTTTGGTCTTGCTCATATATATCTACCTTTTGGGACAATATCATCAAATTCATTCATCATATCACCCTACTCCAAATCCCAAGGGATCCACTCCTACTTATTTTCGGATACTGGGACAAACAGCTCCTAACCTGGGCTTCGGCCTCGAACTCTACACCGAAAGAGTGGATCTTGCTGTGCCTGTTTACCGCCAGGAGAGTAATCCTAAAAAACTGGACCTCAGTCGCCAGCCCGTCCATACCTCAAGTGAAACAGGAGCTTCTTTACCAGCTAATTAAGGAAAAAACTCTGACGGATCTAAACCTTCCAAGAGCGGAACAACGCTTTAATAAACGGTGGAAAATCTTCACAGATTTCATGCAGTCTCCCATTACTACAACCTCCACCTACTCCACCTTCAACTATTCTCAGTGACGTCTGTTCAAACTTGACTAAGCAAGTAGCACCCCTTTGACCTCTCATTGCAGTAGGTTGTCATTTTCCCTTGTCTTCTCGTAGGCAGAACCCCCCCCACACACACTTCTACTTCTGCTGATATTGTTTATACCCAGTTATACATGTTACTTCACTTAATATAGGATATCCATCCAGTTCTCCAACTGCTTATAAGTTTTGCTAGACGTAAAGGTCAGTAGGACTTTCCAATCTGTATAGATATCCTCCAAGTACGTTGCTGTTATTAGTAATTTCCAAAAACTTACTGCACCAGCCTTATGGCTGTAGATCTACTTTGTAAGCTGCATTGGAAATATTTTGTACTTTATCCAAAATGTCAAATAAAATCATATTAAAAAAAAAATGAAAATGAAACATTTGCCAAAAAGCAGCTTAGGAGAGCATACAATGATATGATGGTTATAAAGCCTAAACATTTTTACCTTAATACATTCCTTGTATTTAGGTAAAAAATGATTAGGCATTAGTTTCCCCTCTTATCCTCTCTTTTACCAGTGCCCTAATTCTATCCTGGGCTTTTCTGAAGGGGGGGAGCCTTTGGTTCCTGCTGCTGTCAATCAAAGCTAATAATGAGGGAGCGGGGTGGAGCCGAGTCCCTTTGCCTGTGTCTATAGATGCAGACAGCGAGGCTTAGGCTCAGGAGCAAGCCGGCATGAGTGCCCCATAGAAAGTGGCTTTCTATGGGTGCACTCACCAGAGAAGAGGATTTGCATAAAACAAATTGGTGTTTTTAACAATATTAATCTAAGGTCCTTTGTATTTCCCTTGGACCTTACTGTGGAGAATTTCACTTTCTGGACAGCCAGCTGAGGACCTGGTGGGTGTGGAGGTTGTTACCATACTATCATGTACCTGGTAGCAGAGCCTGATATGATGAGGAAGGTCTCTCTTAGACCTCTGAGTCTGGGCCCCTGATAGTGTCGACAGGAGGCGCAGGAGTGCAGAGTGGCATGAGTGCCTGAAAGTCTTGCTAGCAGCATGGCAGGTGTCCTCGCTGGGCAGGAGAAGTCATAAGATGCCTTCAGCAAGTAGGCAAGCAGACAGGCAGCTGGTGCTGGAAACAGCAGGCAGGGTAGCAAAGTCAGGCAGGCTGGGTCATACACAGATGGGATGGATCGGGTACAGGGCACAGACAGGAAGGTGTTCAGGAGACAAGCCGGGTCTGGAACTGATCAGTGGAGCAGGAGCCAAAGGAGCATGGTCAGGGGACAAGGTTGATGCAGGTGGAGTTCAGAGAATAGTCAAGACAAGCTGGGTCAGCGGCTGGAATCAGGAGGCAGGTTCACAGGATCACAGATACACAGGAGGCTGCAGACAAAGCAGCACTGATCCTGAGCGCTGGCTGAGTGTAAATAATCTGTTTGGTGCCAGCATCTGTCACAGCTGCACGCAAGCACCATGTGAGTGCGCATGCGCATACTTATTTGCCAATGCCCAATTCTTACAAGCATGAAAGGGAATATGTTTTGGTTTGTACCCAAAAGCTCGTCCAGAGGAGTTATCTTGTTTCCTGGCATGCACATCCTGACACATACCCTGGTGTGATTCGTATTTAGTGTATCCTGACAAGTGATCTTTTATAATCTGGAGATCCTGGTTATCTGGTAAGGGAATTCATGTATCTATGTCCAAGGTAGTTGGATTAAAACATGTGGAATGTGGCATTTTATTTTTACACAATATTCTACACTGGCTCCCTAGTGGAGCCTTGAAATATTCTTTTGGGAGTGGACTTTAATTTTTACATAATATTGCTTATATTGGCCCCCTAGTGGAGCCCTGTATATCTTTTTGGTGGTGAACTTTAATTTCTATTATATAATTGTTTGATGAATACTGAATATGCCTTCATTTTTCACTTTATTATTGATTTTATTTATTAATCCTGATATTATTTGTATCACTTTATTGTTTGCATTCATTGTCATTTTTATGGTCAGAGGTTTTGCACACTCTTTTTTGTTTACTATATAAGTTGTGCTTGCTCTGTTGTGTGTATATGGTGTCTTCTATGCTGTGTATATTATGTGTGTCCTGTATGCTGAATGTGCTCTGCGTTTCATGCATGCTGTGTGTGCTCTGTTTTATATGTGCTGTATATGCTGTGCATGCTGCATATGTTATGTGCTCTCTGTGTTGTATTGCATTGCTCAGTATGCTCAGTATGCTTTGTATGTGGTATGTGTTCTGTGCTGTGTAGCTCTTTGTCATGTTTGCTCACTCTCCAGTACGTGCACATGTACCGCTTATGTGCATGGAGCCCATGAAAAGCTATAAGCGACATCCATTTTGTCAGGTCTCAGCCATGTTTGTCAAAATAGCCAGTGATGTTACCCCCCCCCTTCAATTCATGGAATCCATGGGCTTAACTTTGACACACTTCAAAAAAGCCTGTTATCTCAACTTGGGGACAGCAGACACCAGCACAGAGGCCTTTGCATAGCAGTAAACAGCTAATTGAGTTCTAGCAGGGCGTCCATTAGTTTGTGCTGACCAGACCTATCAAAAACTATGATCAAATCCTTTAGTTCTGTCACCAATGGCTAGTAGGGCAATTAAATTCATTAAGAATACATAGCGTGCCACAAAATGTCTACCCAGAAAGCATTCAGGTGTGGGGAAATCTCTCCAAGACCTCTGCCCAATTCACAACTTAAAAAAATCCACACACAATTCATAAAACCAAACAGGACAAATACATATTAATATTAAGTATATATTTGGATGGGGAAAATCATCCCAAACAAATCAAGGTCATACCTGTACATGACTAAGCTAGCACATACAGAGGGTGAGATAGCAGTCAGATACCTCCTGGCTGACAGGCCCATTTGATATACTCTGTGTTTTGTATCACTGGGCATAAAATTGAATGTTGAACAATTATCTACTAGTTTCTAGAATGCAACCTGCACATATTGGAAGATATTACTATTAGTATAAAACTGTGTGTAAGGGAGGGCAATGATACAGTCATAAACACAATGGCCATTCTTCAGATGCTTAATTGATCAGATGGCCTCTGACAACACCCCTTTGATCCCAGAGAAAAGGGGCATGCCAGGACAGTTTGACAGTTCTCATGTACCATCAGCCAAGGAACATCTGTCAAGTTATGAGAGCCAATAACACTTTGCAGAGTGACAGAAACAGGACATTGCAAGTATTCTTCCTTTTCAACCTTTTTTTTATTTCTCTGTTGTTTTATTGTCTCTTTATTGCTTGTAACACTCTTTTTCTGTAAATATGTTATTTGCATCATTTTTTTCTTTTCATTATTAAACACTATTTTGAAAAGCGTTAACCTTTTCTCTAAATGCACTATGCAAACTAAAAAAGATTCTGTGTCTCTTGAAGAGCGCTACTGTTGAGTATAAATCATCTGAACATACCTGCCTGTGGTGACAGTGTGTGTTACAGACGTTTATTCTAAAATCATAGTTGGTATTGCTAAGATCATGAGTTTTGTCCTTCTCAGTCAAAAGGATGTGGTGATAGCTTAAAAGGTTAACTGCATAATTAAAATAGCCCAGTTACAATCACTCTCAGGCTGCTGGCACCTAGATTGGGTCCCATAAGCTGGAAAATCTTTGTGCAGGGTGCAGCTGAGAGTGGCATTGTTACGCAAGTGACAGCATGGTGTGAGATTGGCCAGACCTTTGTCATGAATTGGTGAGGAGGGCAGGGATCTGATATCCGTTCTGTTCACAGCACATTTTCCATGTTTCTGTTTCCATGTTCCTGTTAATCTGCCAGAAATGCATGCTAAACTAATCAAACCTAACCTATTTCCCAAAACAACATACACAATCATTTTGTAGTCCCAAGATAAAAACAATGAGTGCTAATTAGATACCTAAAGATAACACAGTTTGCACAAGACATAAGACTACTCTCAATTTCTGGTATGATCAACAGATTCCAAATTACATGATGATCACTGCACAATGTGTAATGTGCATTTGGGTGCCATTATTCATTAATGGCACTCCAAAAGTGATGTTATTCTGCCATGCTTATCATGTGACAGGATTGCACAGCAATCATGGCAAACCACACCTTTCAAAATCACATAAAGCTTGTTGCCCAAAGAAGAGCAGGAGCTTCTTTTCAAGCTACAAAGGTGCATAGGGCAGTCCAATTAAAGTGAATGGGCTGGCCCTATGTGACACTCAAAATCATGTTAAAATCACTCAACAAAAGATCAAGCTGGAATGCTTGTTCTCACTCAGTGAAAGTGTGAGTTGAGCCTTAGGGTTACTGGGACTGACTTTTATTTGTAGTGAATAGAGATTCTTACCTCAGGTTCCCTATTTTACAGGAAACCTGTGAAATCAACCTCCAGACGAGAAGTTCCAAATATATTAATTGATAACGTAATTATTGTTGTACATAATTACGGAGAACACACATATACAAGGCTGTCAAAGTATGCTCTGATAAAACAGATCCCAGACCACATTTTTATAGGGTTTCTTATCACCAGCAGCACACACGCAGAATGACCTTGATGGTACTAATATGTCATTCGACCTGGTTTGGTACGGTTCTTCTTTGCTCAACACTTGACCAGAGAAGTTATGTTTTTAAGTAAAGTGTAATGTTCAAATGCCATCTTTAGAGTTGAGCGAACCTCTGGAAGTTCGGGTTCTGCTGGTCCGTCCGAACTTCGGGACAAAGTCCGGGTCCGGACGGAACCCGAACGATCGCACGGACAACGAACTGAGATTTCTACCGTAAACTTGTAATGTGAAATGAATTTTTGTATTGAAGAGACCAGTTCACAACTCGTTTCTTCTTGGCATGGTTTGGTCCAGCTTACTGTATAATCATGGTAGTTCCAGTAAGACGCACACACGACGACCACTATTCTTTGGGATATTTTTACACCAGACCCTAGACAAAATAGTCTCGTATGAAACTGTCGGAACATATACACACAAGAGGCATTAATACATGTTGTTATTAATGCAATAGTTAATTATATAAACCTTGAAGAGCAGACCTCCAACTAAAGTGTCCAAAGGACATTTTATCCCTTGGACTCCATTCTTAGAGATAAG
>BLSH010513124.1:4654-17955 GCA_018402905.1 Glandirana rugosa | reverse complement strand
AACTGCTATAGGGAGAGGTTCCTGCTGGTGCTGTAAGGGACAGATTATTGTTCTAAAATCATCTCCTAGTTCTATAGGGTCAGGTTCCTGCTGTTGCTGTAAGAGACAGATTATTGTTCTAAAATCATCTCCTAGTTCTATAGGGTCAGGTTCCTGCTGTTGCTGTAAGGGACAGATTATTGTTTTAAAATCATCTCCTAGTTCTATAGGATCTTTTTGCTGCTGTTGCTGTAAGGGACAGATTATTGTTCTAAAATCAACTCCTACTGCTATAGGGTCAGGTTCCTGCTGTTGCTGTAAGGGACAGATAATTGTTCTAACATCATCTCCTAGTTCTATAGGGTCAGGTTCCAGCTGTTGCTGTAAGGGAGAGATTATTGTTCTAAAATTATCTCCTACTGCTATAGTGTCGGGTTCCTGCTGCTGCTGTAAGGGACAGATTATTGTTCTAAAATCATCTCCTAGTGCTATAGGGTCTGGTTCCGGCTGGTGTTGTAAGGGACAGATTATTGTTATAAAATCATATCAAACTGCTATAGGGAGAGGTTCCTGCTGGTGTTGTAAGGGACAGATTATTGTTCTAAAATCATATCAAACTGCTATAGGGAGAGGTTCCTGTTGGTGCTGTAAGGGACAGATCATTGTTCTAAAATCATATCAAACTGCTATAGGGAGAGGTTTCTGCTGTTGCTGTAAGGGACAGATTATTCTTCTAAAATCATATCAAACTGCTATAGGGAGAGGTTCCTGCTGTTGCTGTAAGAGACAGATTATTGTTCTAAAATCATATCAAACTGCTATAGGGAGAGATTCCTGCTGGTGCTGTAAGGGACAGATTATTGTTCTAAAATCATATCAAACTGCTATAGGGAGAGGTTCCTGCTGGTGTTGTAAGGGACAGATTATTGTTCTAAAATCATATCAAACTGCTATAGGGAGAGTTTCCTGCTGGTGCTGTAAGGGACAGAGTATTGTTCTAAAATCATCTCCTAGTTCTATAGGGTCAGGTTCCTGCTATTGCTGTAAGCTGCAGATTATTGTTATTTCCAACTTTCTTCCTTTTGCAGCCCTCTAGCGCTTTCCAGGACTTTTTTTACAGCCATTTTTGTGCCCAAAAGTTTGGGTCCGCATTGATTTCAATGGGGTTCGGGGTCCGGGGTCAAGTTCGGACCGAACCCGAACTTTTCCATGAAAACCTGAACTCGAACCTAAACATCCAGGTGTCCGCTCAACTCTAGATACCATGTGTGTGAGACTTTTTCACAGCCTGGCCACATACAGAGGCCCAACATGCAGGGAGAACCATCAGGCGTTCTAGGGACATAAATTACACATATAATTTCTTGACTACCTCTTGCACTTTTGAAGGTCCTGGAGCAACAGGACAATTGAAATGCCCAAAAAATGACCTCAGTTTGGAAAGCAAACACCCCAACGTATATTCCTTTACGTATATAGGCATCATGAGTCTTTTGAACATGTCATTTTTTCCACAAGTTTTTGGAAAATGTGGAAAGAAAATGAAAACAATTTTTTTATACAAAGTTGTCAATTTATACAATATTTCTAACACACAGCATGTATCTAGCAAAAATTACACCCCAAAAATAGTCTGCTACTCCTCTTGAGTATGGCAATACCCCATGTGTGACACTTTTATACAGCCTGGCCACATTCAGAGGCCCAACACACAGGGAGCACTGTCAGGTGTTCTAGGAGCATACATTTCAAATCTAATTTGACTACCTTTTACACTATTGTGAGGCCCTGTGGTAGCATGGATAGGCACTGTAGTGGCATGGATGGGCACTGTAGTGGCATGGATAGGTACTGTAGTGGCATGGATGGACACTGTAGTGGCATTGATGGGCACTGTAGTGGCACAGATGGGCAGTGTAGTGGCATGGATGGGCACTGTAGTGGCATGGGTGGGCATTGTAGTGGCATGGATGGGCACTGTAATGGCATGGATGTGTCATGGACGAGAATTGATGTCATATGGATGAGCATGAATGAAGTACAAATGAGCCATGGATGGGGGTGGATGAGCAGAGGATGGGGATAGATGAGCCGTGGATGGGGATGAATGAGCATGGATGGGGATGACTGAGCATGGATGGGGATGACTGGGCATGGATGGGAATGGATGAGCACGGATGGGGATGACTGAGCATGGATGGGGATGACTGAGGACGAATGAGGATGGATGAGCATGGATGGGGATGGATGAGCACGGATGGGGATGGATGAGCATGAATGAGGATGACTGAGCACAGATGGGTATGGATGAGCATGGATGGGGATGACCGAGCATGAATGGGTGGGTGAGCACGGCCAGGTGGGTGAGCATGCATGGATGGATGGGTGAGCATGGCTGGGTGGGTGAACACGACTGGGTGGGTGAGCAGGGATAAATGGATGGGTGAGCGTGGCTGGGTGAGCATGGCTGGGTGGGTGAGCATGGATGGGTGAGCATGGCTGGGTGAGCACGGCTGGGTGGGTGAGCATGGATGTATGACTGGGTGACAATGGATGGATGGCTGGGTCAGCATGGATGGGTGGATGAGCATACATGGCTGGATGGGTGAGTATGGCTGAGTGAGGATGGCTGGATGGGTGAGCATGGATGGATGGATGGATGAGGATGGGTGGCTGAGCATGGATGGGGTGACGATGGATGGGTGGGTGAGCTTGGATGGATGGATGGTGGGGTGCAGCCTGTCACTTAGCAGCGCTGTGGGCACCACACATCCTGCCCACAGCTATGCAGCATCTGCTCTCTCCCCCCTTTCCTCACACACTGCGCCGATCGGTTTTGGAGATGGGAGAGAAAAGCCGGCACTTCTGCCTGCTTTTTTACATGTGATCGCTCCATCATTTGACGGGGCTATCACGTGGTAAAAGGCCACTATCCACCACCCTCTGTGTAGCGCCAGGTCCCCTGGACCCGGCGGTCATGGATGTTCCCGTGTGCATGCCCCAGGGGGCGCACGGGAAGCGCGGTCATGGGAGGACGTCATAGTAACCCTCCCAAAGTTAAGCAACTGCCCTATAGCTGTCATTTGACTATAGGATCGTTGTTAACAGGTTACTAAAATAATTTTTACTGACAATGTTACACTATGGGAGGTTACTTTCTTTTTAACCTAACATATGGATGAACACATGTGAGGGAATCCTAAAGGGACCAACATCACAGGATATCCAAATCTACTGAAAAGACTACAAGTGGGTGAACATCGATTGAGGAGGATTTCTATATGTAATCAAATGTGTATTTAATTATTTATTGAGGTGAGAATACTGGGAGCACCGAGGTTTCACAATCAGGGGAAGCACACCATTTGTTTATATGTTGTCACACTGAAGCTGCCTGCACTGATGAAAGAAAACTAGACACCTTATTTATCATTTGATATGGACTATTATGCACTTTTTAGCACACATGCACTTTACTTTTAATGAACTGTTCTAATGCGCTGAGTATGATTTGATTTAATTTGATGATTTGGTATATTTTCATCACAGATTATTTGAGGTTATTTGTTTTACAGTATCAGTTTATTTTTTTCTGGTATGCGCAACACCTATTCATATTTATTATTATTATTATAGAGGATTTATATAGCGCCAGCAGTTTGTGCAGCACTTTACAAAAATGAAGGCAGACAGTACAGTTACATCACAATTTGGTACAAGAGGAATCAGAGGACCCTGCTCGTTAGAGCTTACAATCTATTGTTTCATTACTGGCGGGAACACGTACGACTTTTGCAGCAACCAAACTTGGCATATATATATATAGTTTGAGTTTCCCATTATACACATTAGTTCATGCACTGTGGATTTGTTCTACACAGAGGCAGCACAGAAGTGTTGTTTTTTATTTACTGTTTATCTCTGGAATAACCTGGTCGTCAATCCAAAGCCACACCTCTTCTTGGTTGAATCACTCATGCCCTTCATGTGATCCCAGAGTGTCAAGGATTCACCCTTCTGCATATATATATATATATATACACAGACACACAGCTTGATGAAGGACATGCTTGTCCGAAACTGTACAGTCGCTGATGACTATTTGAAGATTATGGAATAAAAAGAGAATTGGCACAGGAGACGTGTGTCCTCAGGCTTATTTATAATTTTCGGTGAAAATTGGAATTCACCGGTGACACACCTTCCAGGAAAGGATTCAATTGCACAGAGGGGTGACTCACCTGATTACCTGATATATATATATATATATATACAGTATCTCACAAAAGTGAGTACACCCCTCACATTTTTGTAAATATTTTATTTTATCTTTCCATGTGCCAGCACTAAAGAAATGACACTTTGCTACAATGTAAAGTAGTGAGTGTACAGCTTGTATAACAGTGTAAATGTGCTGGCCCCTCAAAATAACTCAACACACAGCCATTAATGTCTAAACCACTGGGAACAAAAGTGAATACACCCCTAAGTGAAAATGTCCAATTTGGGCTCAACGTGTCAATATTTTGTGTGGCCACCATTATTTTCCAGCACTGCCTTAACCCTCTTGGGTATGAAGTTCACCAGAGCTTCACAGGTTGCCACTGGAGTCCCATTCCACTCCTCCATGATGACATCATGGATTGGTGGATGTTACAGACTTTGCGTTTCTCCACCTTCTGTTTGAGAATGCCCCACAGATGCTCAATAGGGTTTAGGTCTGTTGACATGCTTGGCTAGTCCATCACCTTTACCCTCAGCATCTTTAGCAAGGCAGTGGTCCTCTTGGAGGTGTGTTTGGGGTTGTTATCATGTTGGAATACTGCCCTGAAGCCCAGTCTCTGAAGGGAGGGGATTATGCTTTGCTTCAGGATGTCACAGTACATGTTGAAATTCATGTTTCCCTTAATGGACTGTAGCTCCCCAGTGCCAGCAGCACTCATGCAACCCCAGACCATGACACTCCCATCACCATGCTTGACTGTAGGCATGACACATTTGTCTTTGTACTCCTCACCTGGTTGCCACCACACACGCTTGACACCATCTGAACCAAATACGTTTATCTTGGTCTCATCAGACCACAGGACATGGTTCCAGTAATCCAAGTCCATAGTCTGCTTGTCTTCAGAAAACTGTCCGCGGGCTTTCTTGTGCATCATCTTTAGAAGAGGCTTCCTTCTGGGACAACAGCTATGCAGACCAATTTGATGCAGTGTGCGGCATATGATCTGAGCATTAACAGGCTGACCCCCCACCCCTTAAACCTCTGCGGCAATGCTGGCAGCACTCATATGTCTATTTCCCAAAGGCAACCTCTGGATATGATGCTGAGCATGTGCACTCAAGTTCTTTGGTCAATGGCGAGGCTTATTCTGAGTGGCAATCATGCTGCAGCTCAGTTTCAGGGTCTTGGTAATCTTCTTATAGCCTAGGCCATCTTTATGTAGATCAACAATTATATTTTCCAGATCCTCAGAGAGTTCTTTGCCATGCAGGTGCCATGTTGAACTTCCAGTGATCAATAGTAGAGAGTGAGAGCGATTAAAACCAAATTTAACACACCTGCTCCCCATTCACACCTGAGACTTTGTAACACTTACGAGTCACATGACACCGGGGAGGGAAAAGTGGCTAATTGGGCCCAATTTGAACATTTTCACTTAGGGGTGTACTTAATTTTGTTGCCTAGTGGCTTAAATATTAATGGTTGTGTGTTGAGCGCTTTTGAGGGGACGGCAAATGTACACTATTATACAAGCTGTACACTCACTACTTACTATATATATATATATAGTGACGTTATGCGAGGCATGATAGAGGATGGGCGATATTTGTTGCTTCGCATTTGTTCACTTGGAATGGATTAGTGAGAGTCCGACCCGGGTTTTGCCAGCCACCGTGGTAGGGCTGGTCCCAGCATGGAGTTTCTGGTCCACCCAAATCCCTCTTCAGCTGCATTTAATGACCAGGAAGATCTCAGCTTTGCTCTGGCCTGGGACTCAGTATGACTACACTGAGAGAGATACACCTGGGGACTTGGTTGCTCTAGGAACTGCAAGAGAAAAGGTCTGCATTTGTCTTGTTTGAAGGTGTCAGAGACAAGCCCGACATTGTATAGAGAGATATTCTGCTCTGTAGTAGTTTAGCGCCAGACGGCAAGGTTTTGTTTTGATGTTTTGTTTGTTTTATGACTTTAAACCTTTTTCTAAATAAAACTGGCAACCCGCCAGACTTTTAAGAAAGTTGGTCTTCCCGCTACCTTTTTCCCAGGAAAGGTGATACACACAAGCTAATCTCCCACACGTGGTGGAGTTCAGCGGGCAATTTTCCAAGATGGAGGAAATGTTGAAAGCCCTGCTGCAAGCCAATGCAGCTCAGCGGGAAACCAACCGCCAGGTTGCCGAGGCCACTGCATCACAATAGGTGGCTCAGCAGGAGGCAATTCAGCAGGCCATTACAGCGCAGCAGGAGACCAACCGCCAGGTCACAGAAGCTACTGCAGCACAACAGGCAGCTCACACAGCAGGTCGCACAGGCTGCTGCAGCTCACCAGGAGGAAAGTCACCAGGCTATCGGAACACAACAAGAGATGAACCGACAGTTTGCGGAGGCCCTGCTGGAGTTAAAGAAGGGGCCCGCACCTCCCTAACAGTGGAACCAGAATTAATATGCACCTCTTACCACCTGCAGAAGATGACACCTACGGATGATGTGGAGGCATACCTCACGACTCTTGAACGAGTTGCCCTTCATGAAGGTTGGCCAAAAGAACAATGGTCGGGACTGCTAGCGCCTTTTCTGACAGGTGAGCCCCAGAGGGCCTATTTTGATTTGGAACCCGATAAGGCCCAGGACTATGAGTCACTAAAAACGGAGATACTCGCATGCCTGGGTGTCACCATGGCAGTCCGGGCTCAACGGGTGCATCAGTGGACCTACCGCATTGACCAACCATCCCCCTCCCAAATGTTTGACTTGATCCATCTCACCAAGAAGTGGTTGCAGCCAGAGACTTTTCCAGGCCCTCGGATCTTGGCACGTGTGGTCATGGACTGGTATCTGCGTGCACTCCCTGCGACTTTGAGGACGTGGGTCAGCCATGGAGACCCCAAAACAACAACCCAACTGGTGGATCTCATGGAAAGATACAGTGTGGCTGAGGACTTGTGGTACCCGGCTGTGCCCCACTCCAATGTATCTAAGGGGGAAAGATCACCCGGCGGACCCGGTAAGACTGTTCCAGGGTACAAGGGAGTGGGGAAGTTTGTTAAGACTGCTACAGCTAAAGAGACTATGGGACCTAGACCTGGAGACTGGCCAAAGAAGCCATGAAGGTCTTGGGGACTCTTGAGAGGATTGGATGTAGAGCACATACAGTGCTACGGTTGTCATGTACTGGGACATATTGCTGCCAATTGTCCTCTAAATGATGAACCAATGCAGTGCAATAATGCTTATATGAAAAGGCACATGTCCCTTTTTGCACAGGTCATGTGCACTGCATCATGGCAGGGTCCCATGGAAAAACAAATGTGTGTGATTTCTGTGAATGTAAAACCAGTCACTGCACTGCTTAAATCGGATAGTGTTGTGACTTTAGTCAAAGCAAGTGTGTGAACCCCGCAAAATTACACCCTAGCACAATCGGGGTCATTTGCATCCATGGGGACACTCAGGACTACCAGACTGCGGTGGCTGAGATTGGCACCCCTTGGGGCAGCATGACACATTCAGTGGGGGTGGTCCCTTCCCTGCTTCATGAGATCCTGGTTGGGAGGTATTTTCCCCATTTTTGGAGGTTATGGGAAGGCACAGAAAGTCTGGAGAATAGAGCTCCCCCTGCTGGGTAAGTATGGTAATTCTTACCAGAACCTTTTTGCCAAATGGAAGAGGCGACAGTTGGCAGGACCAAGGTAGGAGGAGACCCTGTTCCTTTTCCTGTAATGGCTGGGGAGCTGGAGGAGCTGGAAGACAGCTCTCAGCTGGAGCTTAATGAACCAGAGAACCTCTCTGACTCTAATAGTGAGAGTGGACAGAATGTGATCCCTGACTTAGAGGTCAGGAGGGAGGGACACTGTACAGAGTAATTAGGAGATGTCACCCTCATTAGAGCCAGAGAGAACATTAAGATGATAGATGGGAAACCTGTGGATCCTCATTGGGGGTGTATTTTCCCTACATGGCTCTTAACAACAATCTGCTGTACCATGTGGTAGAACACAGTGTGGATGAGGTAGAACAGCTGGTGGTTCCCAAACCCTTCTGCAGGATGGTGCTAGACTTGGCCCATGGGTATATAATGGGGGGACATCTGGGTATGGAGAAGACCAGGGAGAGGATAACCCAGAGATTCTTCTGGCCCGGGCTGTATGCAGTCCGCTTGTTCCTCTGCCTATAATTGAAGTGCCGTTTGAGAGAATTGGCATGGAACTGGTGGGGCCAGTAGTAAAGTCTGCCTGAGGCCACCAACACATTCTGGTAATACTGGACTACACGGTATGCTACCCTGAAGCCATACCCTTGCGGAATACCTCCACTAAGACTATCGACAAGGAATTGGTCCAGGTGTTTAGTCGCGTAGAGATCCCAAAAGAGGTCTTCACGGACCAGGCCACCCCCTTTATGCCCAGGGTTACTAAAGAATTGTGCAAGTTGTACAAAATCTCCCATTTCCGTACCTCTGTCTACCATCCTCAAACAGATGGACTTGTGGAGAGATTTAACAAAACCCTCAAAATTATGTAAAAAAAGGTGGTCGACAAAGATGGGATAAATTGGGATTTTTTGCTACCATATCTCATGTTTTCCTATTCGAGAGGTTCCGCAGGCATCTAAGGGTTATTCCCCATTTGAATTATTTTATGGTAGACATCCCAGGGGGCTGCTAGATGTGGGAAGGGGAGGCCACCCCATTTAGAAGTTTCATTGAGCATGCCTCCTTGATGCAGGATCAAATTGCAGCTGTCCTGTTCCTTGTACACAATCATATGGAGTGAGCCAAGAAAGCCCAGATGAGGGTTTATAATCGGGGTGCCAAAACATGAACTTTCAGGTTAGAAAAAGAATAGGGGAGGTAAACTACAAAGTTTACCAGTCAGGGAAGAGAAAACGTGAGCAAATTTACCATGTTAATCTTTTAAAATCATGAAAGGATAGACAGAGTTTACTGACCATTTCCGCTCCCCAAAAGGACATGATAACAATGATCCCTGACGTCCCCATAACCAAGTTCTTGTCCGTAACGCAACAAAATGACGTTAAGGAATTTGTGAGTAAAAATAGAGACTTTTTTAGGGGGCGTGGCCAGCCGGCGGAGGAGATGGCTGTGTAGAGAAGAGCTCCGGCTCCTGAACGCCGTCTAAGCGACCCACACAGCGACGCAAGGGCTCTAAAAAACATAGCCATGGCGGGCATAGATGCCACAGCACCAGGCACGATCCGCAAAAGAGGTCCACAGCGAGCAAATCCACAGAAATTGACGGATTTCTTCTCCCCCGCGGGAGACAAGGTGTACCAAGATGGCGCCGGCCCCAGAGCGCGGCCTACTGAAGAAGAAGACAGCGCATCAGACACCAGTGCCAGCTCCACAGCCTCGGTTCGCACAGCGATCAGCATAGGAGACGCAGGTAGGATGGGGACATCCCCACCCGATAGCCCTACTACCCGTAGCCCAGCCAAGCACAAAAAGGCTAAAGGGGAGACACAAGAGGTAGAATCAGACATGGAAGATTACACTGAGGAGGGCCCAACCCAAAGCACTCTAGAGCAATTCCCTTCATCGCAGCAGCCAGTCTCAATGGCGAGTATGAAAGACATGCTAATTTCACTGCGGGACACGTTGCAAGCAGACATGCAGTCCATGCTGCTTCCGATAAACGCTACTATAGCACATATACAGCAGCGGGTAACACACGTGGAACATAAAATGGAGGATGCTTATTCAGCACATAACTCCTTACTGGACGCTTACAAAGAGCAGCAACAGGAACTACAACGAATAACCGCAAAACTCGCGGATTTAGAAGATCATAGTCGAAGGAATAACATCAAATTCCGTGGGGTTCCGGAATCATTGGCACCCCAGGAACTAGACGGATTCCTCCGCCAGCTACTGCACGATCTGATCCCGGATGCTTCAGAGATGGAATTGACTATAGACAGAGCACATAGACTGCCTAAGCCCTCATATCTCCCGGATAACATCCCAAGAGACGTTATCACAAGGATACATTATTATCACATTAAAGAGGCAGCCATGAAAGCCTCAAGAAAACTCCAACAACTCCCGGGAAAGTTTGCAGGCATATCCCTATTCACTGACCTTTCCCAAGCGACAATTCAACACCGAAGGAAGCTATTGACAATAACAAAAGCCTTAAGGAACCATAGCATCATCTATCGATGGGGGACCCCATCTAAACTCACAGTGACATTCAGAGATAAAACAGTGAACATTCTATCCCTGGAAGCAGGACTGAAATTTCTGGAAGAATGGGGCATAGTACCCCAAGTAGGCCCAAAAGAAAAATCTTGCCCAGCACAACCATGACGGTGCCAGGTTGACCAACCCTCATAGTTCAAGGTTCAGAGAAGAACATCTCAGGCCATGTTGACCTGGGAGGTGCTCCCACAGGTAGAGTGCAAATTCTTTTGTCCTAGAGCCCCAGAGCAGGCTCTGAACTCTTTCTTACCCATGTTTCCATCCCTTGTTTATTTTCTTCTTCTTCTTTTTTTGGACATTTCCCTTTTGCAGTTTATCTTTACAATGTTTGATACCATGTACATAAACTCCATTTGGTGCAGAGAGCTGATGACCCAAATCAGCCCAAGAGATGACTGCAAACTGCATGGATTGTATCTAAGTCACCCCTTGAGTGCCTCACTCAATTCCAAGGATCAGGAATGCTTTATTACAACACTAGCGCACTCACTGCACACAACCTGGTCTATAGGACCTTACCTTGCGCTTGCCTCCTTCCACACCCTTATAAATTCTTCCAAGCTAACTATAGCCTTGAAACATCTAAAATGGTTCTAAAAATTGTGTCCTTGAACGTAAAGGGTCTCAATAGCCCTTTTAAATGGCAACTTATGTGGAAAGAGGCAATCAAACTAAATGGTGATGTGCTATGCGCACAAGAATCGCACTTTGCAAGAAACAAAGCTCCCAAATGTTCCTATAGACTATTTAACAATATTTTTTTCGCAAATGCAGAAACTAAACATAACGGTGTGCTAATAGCCATTAAAAATACTGTGGCCTTTACAAAAAAGAAAGTAATTGCTGACCCTAAAGGGAGATATGTTATATTAATCTGTACACTGAACAATGTTTTATATACCATTGTATCTGTATATGCTCCCAACCAGGGGAAAATTGCGTATATGAAGAATTTACTAAGAAAAATTCAGCCTATACGCAAAGGCCACCTACTACTGGTGGGGGATTTTAATTTGGTGGTCAACAGTGCTGAAGATTGCAAACCCCCAAGAAGGCAACCCAAATTTTCCCTACAATCCATATTTTATGCCGAAAAATTGTATGATGCATGGAGATGTCTCCACCCAGGAGAGAAAGACTTGTCCTTTTACTCTAACCCACACAAATCCTACTCCCGCATAGATATGTGTCTAACAGATCTCACCACGTTAAACATGACCAAAAAAGCGACAATCGGTACCATAACCTGGTCAGACCATGCCCCTCTCACGATAGAACTGAATGAGAACTCCAACAATACCCCAGTATTGCTATGGAGAAATAACACCAAAATCTTCAGCCGGGCAGACCACCGAAAGAAAATCCCAAAACATTTAGATGAATTCTTCCGAACCATCATTTCAGACTGTTTATCTAAAGCTACTATTTGGTGCACTCATAAGGCATATATCAGGGGTGTATTACTTCAGATAGCAGCAAGGGAAAAAAAAACAGAAAGCTAGGGAAATAGAATCACTACTGCATAAAATCCAACAACTTGAAGCATTAAACAAACAAACGATAGACGATACGACCACAAGCGAACTCCAGAGCTGTAGATTAAAACTCAAAACCCTACTACTAGGAGAATTTGAAAAAAACACCAAATACCTTAAAGCCACCTATTACTCAACAAACAATAAAGCAGGGAAGAGATTAGCCCAACAAGCTAAACAAAAACAAGCAGCCTCCAGAATTAACCTTTTAATTGACCCTAAATCAGGATCCAAAATAACCCACCCCAAAGAGATAGCGAACAGCTTCATGGAATACTATGGGGCAATGTATAACTTGTCCGAAGACATAACTATCAGCCACCCAACAGAACTAAAAATCCAAAATTTTCTAGACCCAATTAAACTCCCAGAACTCTCCACAGAAAGAAGAGAAAGCCTCAACAAACCCTTTTCAGAAGAGGAAATTAAATCAGTAATTACCAAACTTCCCCTCAACAAATCTCCAGGCCCAGACGGTTTATCAGCTGAATACTTCAAGTCCTTTGTAGAGACCCTAACCCCTCATCTGACTAACACCCTAAACCAAATTGTCCACTCAAACACTATACCAAATGAAATGCTTAAAGCATACATAATCACACTAACTAAACCAGGCAAAGAGCCCACACAACCGCAAAATTTTAGGCCTATATGCCTTTTAAACTCGGACCTTAACAGGTTCCCCACCGCGCGCCGTCTTTTCACGGCGGCAGTCGGGAGCCCTGCGCGAATCGCCGTAAATAAGCGGCGATCTGCATTTGGCCACCAGGGGGCGCGCGCGCGCGCACCCGCCGCACTCCTGGGATGAGCTGGCAGAGCCAAAGAGCGGGGAACCACCGATGTAAAAACACGGCGGTTCCCCGCTCTGTCAGTGGGGCATGAGAGATCTACTGATCCCTGTCACTGGGATCAGTTAGATACCTCATGCCCATGGTAGCCCAACCCCCCCACAGTAAGAACACACCCAGGGAACACGATTAACCCCTAGCTCTCCCCCTGCAGGTTAACCCCGTTCACTGCCAATGACATTTATACAGTAATCAGTGGACATTTAAATTTCTGATCGCTGAATAAATGTCATTGGTCCAAAAAAAGTGTCAAAAATGTTCCGACATGTCTGCTGCAAAATCGCATTACCGCTAAAAATCGCAGATCGCCGCCATTACTAGTAAAAAATAAAAAAAAATAAAAACCCCTGAAATGAATTCTCACCATCCGTAAACGCGGCCACTTTTGCGCAAACCAATCAATAAACGCCGATTGCAATTTTTTTTATCGCAAATATGAGGTAGGGTCCTCACGCCGCCCACGCGCGCGCGCGCGGGGGACCACCGGTTTACGTC
>BLSH010513071.1:0-22036 GCA_018402905.1 Glandirana rugosa | reverse complement strand
CGTACAATACGAGCTTAATGATTAAGCTCGTATTGTACGAGTGAAACGCGTCTACGTCTTACCTGTATTTGCCTGACCAATAAACAGCAAGCTTATCATTGTTCGTGGAGTGCCGTTTCACCCTCTTCTTTACCTTACAGTGCATGTCAGAGCAAATGAGAATCATGAGGTCAAAGGAACTGCCTGAAGAGCTCAGAGACAGAATTGTGGCAAGGCACAGATCTGGCCAAGGTTACAAAAAAAATTCTGCTGCACTTACGGCTCCTAAGAGCACAGTGGCCTCCATAATCCTTAAATGGAAGACGTTTGGGACGACCAGAACCCTTCCTAGAGCTGACCTTCCGGCCAAACTGAGCTATCGGGGGAGAAGAGCCTTGGTGAGAGAGGTAAAGAAGAACCCAAAGATCACTGTGGCTGAGCTCCAGAGATGCAGTCGGGAGATGGGAGAAAGTTGTAGAAAGTCAACCATCACTGCAGCCCTCCACCAGTCGGGGCTTTATGGCAGAGTGGCCCGACGGAAGCCTCTCAGTGCAAGACACATGAAAGCCTGCATGAAGTTTGCTAAAAAACACCTGAAGGACTCCAAGATGGTGAGAAATAAGATTCTCTGGTCTGATGAGACCAAGATAGAGCTTTTTGGCCTTAATTCTAAGCGGTATGTGTGGAGAAAACCAGGCACTGCTCATCACCTTTCCAATACAGTCCCAACAGTGAAGCATGGTGCTGGCAGTATCATGCTGTGGGGGTGTTTTTCAGCTGCAGGGACAGGACGATTGGTAGCAATCGAGGGAAATATTAATGCGGCCAAGTACAGGGATATCCTGGATGAAAACCTTCTCCAAAGTGCTCAGGACCTCAGACTGGGCAGAAGGTTTACCTTCCAACAAGACAATGACCCTAAGCACACAGCTAAAATAACGAAGGAGTGGCTTCACAACAACTCTGTGACTGTTCTTGAATGGCCCAGCCAGAGCCCTGTCTTAAACCCAATTGAGCATCTCTGGAGAGACCTAAAAATGGCTGTCCACCAATGTTCACCATCCAACCTGACAGGACTGGAGAGGATCTGCAAGGAGGAATGGCAGAGGATCCCCAAATCCAGGTGTGAAAAACTTGTTGCATCTTTCCCAAAAAGACTCATGGCTGTATTAGATCAAAAGGGTGCTTCTACTAAATACTAAGCAAAGGGTTTGAATACTTAGGACCATGTGATATTTCAGTTTTTTTTTAATAAATCTGCAAAAGTGTCAACAATTCTGTGTTTTTCTGTCAATATGGGGTGATGTGTGTACATTAATGAGGGAAAAAAATGAACTTGAGGGAAAGAAATGATTTTAGCAAATGGCTGGAATATAACAAAGAGTGAAAAATTTAAGGGGGTCTGAATACTTTCAGTACCCACTGTATACAGATAAGTATATAACACAGTCACAGGGGAACTTATTGTGCTAATACAGAGGGAATGGTAGCATTTTATACAGGTGGCTTAATAACCACTTTAAATGTAATACAATATCAGGTTATCAGGTCATGTTAGAGAAGAGTAAATATGTGTTAATGGAGGCTCAAGATGTATGCGAGTACCACCCAGGTTCCCAACGTGAATGCAGGAACAGAGTTGGTAGGAAGATAGAGGGAGCCAAATACAGGGCAATCTTAGAAGAAAACCTGTTAGAGTCTGCAAAAGACTTGAGACTGGGGCGAAGGTTCACTTTCCAGCAGGACAACGACCCTAAACATACAGCCAGAGCTACAATGGAATGGTTTAGATCAAAGCATATTCATGTGTTAGAATGGCCCAGCCTAAATCCAATTGAGAATCTGTGGCAAGACTTGAAAATTGCTGTTCACAGATGCTCTCCATCCAAACTGACAGAGCTTGAGCTATTTTGTTAAGAAGAATGGGCAAAGATTTCACTCTCTAGATGTGCAAAGCTGGTAGAGACATATCCAAAAAGACTTGAAGCTGTAATTGCAGAGAAAGGCGGTTTTACAATTGGCTCAGGGGGCTGAATACAAATTTTAAGATATTTATTTGTAAAACATTTTGAAAAACATTTATCATTTTCCTTCCACTTCACAATTATGTGCCACTTTGTGTTGGTCTATCACATAAAATCCCAATAGAATACTACTATTTACATTTTTGGTTGTAACATGACAAAATGTGGAAAATTTAAAGGAGTGTGAATACTTTTTCAAGGCACTGTATGCCAACCTTATATAGCTGTCTTTGTCCCTGTTGGTGAAATATACCACTGTATTTGTCCTTCTAACTACTGTCACCAATACTGAAAGTAAGTGGAAAGTCCAATAGTGACATCTATCCAGGTTGCAACTGTCTAAGATGGAAATTCCCCATACTTTGGGGGTTGCCTATACATATGCTTTAGGTTTTTTGAAAATAACGCATATACAAAAACTCCATGTAACATACCTTGCACTTTATTGCCTTTTTATAGCCAAACCTTTTCTTCAGCTGCTCATGGAGATGAATGTCTGTTAGTGGAAGCCTTTTGGGCCTTAGTGTGCTTATTATTCCATTGACTGCTCCCCACCACTGCTTTTTTTGCATTGTTTGAAAAAAGTCTTCAAGCTGGATTGCAATTACATTGTAACTATAAAAAAAGACGCAGCAAAAACATGAAAACCAATATGTGATGCCCCCACACTGACTCCAACCCTTAAACTCCGCACACACGATCAGAAAGATCACAAAGACGTGGAACAAGGTGATATAATGCAGTATAGCAAAACACTACTTAATAAACAATATGTACATCGTTAGAAATCCCATCAGAAGTACAACTTAACACAAACATTACCCTCTTTACCTTTAATGTGAGAACAATCTGACATCTTTGAGTGGCTTTGCATCTGATTTACTATCAAGTTGTGTGTCTAACAGTGTGCCAGGGAGCTTTTATCCATGTGAGTTACAGTTGTATGCAAAAGTTTAGGAACCCCTGACAATTTCCTTGATTGCCATTTATAAATATTTGGGTGTTTGGATCAGCAATTTCATTTTGATCTATCAAATAATCAAAGGACACTGTAATATTTCATTAGTGAAATGAGTTTTATTGGATTAACAGAAAATGTGCAATATGCATCAAAAACGAAATTAGACAGGTGCATATATTTGGGCACCCTTGTCATTTTGTTGATTTGAATACCTGTAACTACTTAGCACTGATTAATTGGAACACACAATTGGTTTGGTGAGCTCATTAAGCCTTGAACTTCATAGACAGGTGCATCCAATCATAAGAAAAGGTATTTAAGGTGGCCAATGGCAAGTTGTTGTTCTCTTTGACTCTCCTCTGAAGAGTGGCAACATGGGGGCCTCAAAACAACTCTGAAATGAACTGAAAACAAAGATTGTTCTACATTATGGGGAAGGCTACAAAAAGTTATTGCAGAGAAATAAGCTGTCAGTGTCCACTGTGAGGAACACTGTGAGAAAATGGAAGACCACAGGCACAGTTCTTGTTAAGGCCAGAAGTGGCAGGCCACATAAAATATTGGAGAGGCAAAGGCGAAGGCTGGTGAGAACGGTCAAAAACAGCCCACAGACCACCTCCAAAGACCTACAACATTAACTTGCTGAAGATGGTGTCACTGTGCATCGTTCAACAATTCAGCGCACTTTGCACAGGGAGAAGCTGTATGGGAGAGTGATGCAAAAAAAGCCTATTCTGCACACACGCCACAAACGGTGTTGCTTGAGGTATGCAAATGCACATTTGGACAAGCCAGCTTCATTTTAGAATAAGGTGCTGTGGACTGATGAAACAAAGATTGAGTTATTCGGTCACAACAAGGGGCGTTATGCATGGCGGCAAAAGAACACAGCGTTCCAAGAAAAACACTTGCTACCCACAGTAAAATTGGTGGAGGTTCCTTCATGCTGTGGGGCTGTGTGGCCAGTGCCGGTACTGGGAATCTGGTTAATGTTGAGGGTCGCATGGATTCCACTCAATATCAGCAGATTCTTGAGAATAATGGTGAGGAATCAGTCACAAAGTTGAAGTTACGCCTGTAGGAAAATGTCTCCATTTTGTAGGATTATGTATGCTTTCTATTACACATATATGTATGCTAAGACCCCTTTAACCACTTCAGCCCCGGAAGGATTTCACACTTTAGGACCAGAACACTTTTTGCGATTCTGCAATGCGTCGCTTTAACTGACAATTGCGCGGTCGTGCGACGTTGTACCCAAACGAAATTTGTATCCTTTTTTCCCCACAAATAGAGCTTTCTTTTGGTGGTATTTGATCATCGCTGCGTCATTTCTGATCGCCGCTATAAACAAAAGAAGAGCGACAATTTTGCAAAAAAAACCAAATTTCTTACTTTTTGCTAAAATACAAATCCAAAAAAAAAACACAAAAAAACATTTTTTTCATCGGTTTTGGCCGATTTATATTCTTCCTCATATTTGTGATTAAACAAAAACGTTTATTGATTGGTTTGCACAAAAGTGGCCGCGTTTACGGATGATGAGAATTAATTTCTGGGATTTTTATTTTTTACATTTTTTACTAGTAATGGCGGCGATCTGCGATTTTTAGCTGTACTGCGATATTGGGGCAGACATGTCGGACCATTTTGACACTTTTTTGGGACCATTGGCATTTATACAGCGATCAGTGCAATAAAAATGCACTGATTACTGTGTAAATGCCATTGGCAGTAAAGGGGTTAACCTGCAGGGGGCGCTCTAAGGGTTAACTATGTTCCCTGGGCGTGTTCTAATTGTGTGTGGGCTGCCCTAGCAGGGGAAGGGAAGTGATCACAGCTTCCATGTAGAGGAAGCCTGTGATCACAGCTCTTCCCCCTTTCACAGAACGGAGGTCCGTGTTTACTTACACGGACATTCGTTCTTTCAGTGCGGGGGGGGCATCGCGGGTAGCCGGCGGCGATCGAGTCCGCCGCACCCGCTCCCTGGCCCCCCCAAACACAGTGGGCGCGCCTCCGGCGGCACGCGCGTGCTCACAGTGCACGATCTTGCAGCCGCCGTTGTATGACGGCGGTTTGCGATATCGAGCCACTTTGTCACCGTCAACCTCAGGTTGACGGTCGGCAAGTGGTTAAGATGCATGAAGCTAGTTTCATTTGTCCAGTTTCTGTTTCCCTGATATTACGTGTCGAAAGTGAAACTAGTGTAAAGACCCTTATAAGGCATCTGTAACTCCTACTTTTTTCTGGCTATAAAAGAGAAACCCGGGAAATAAAGAGTAGCTTTTCCCTGAGAGACAGCTGTGTGTGTGTGTGTGTGTGTGTGTGTGTGTACTTTCTTATGGCTCAGGAAAGAGCTCTGGGGCTCCATGGGAGTTAACTGCTCCACCGTGGATTGACAGGGGGTAGAGAGGAGTTCAAATCCTTTCAGCTGGGGGCTCGTCTCAGATAAAGTAATCATCTTATGGTAAGTACATTTTTGTCATTCTAGACTGAATGTTTCCTTGCCGTAGGTGCTGATAAATCTTTATTCCTTTGAGTTGCAACTTTAACCCCGCGTCAAGTATGCGCTGATCAGGCGACAAGTGTTTTTGGTAAGCACAAGAGGTCTTTAGGGAAGACCACAGATAAATGTATTTTGTGAAGAAATTCGCTGATCAGGTGACAGTGCTTTAGGGAAGCACAAGTGTTTTTGGTAAGCACAAGAGGTCTTTAGGGAAGACTACAAATAAATTTATTTTGGGAAGAAATTAAATACTAGTCCGGGTGGATCAGTTAAAGCCTTAAATTGCCTTTTCTTTTTCTTTCTGTCGCATAGAGGTATAACATAATTTGTTGTGTGGACAACAGAGGAACTACAAGGTAAGGTGGTTTCTCTCCACTGTTATAATGGGTTGTGGCAACAGTAAAATAGGTATACCATTACAGGAAGTTGGGGAGACAGTGTATGTGGAACGGATTACTATTTAAATGACCCATGGGTGGACAATTTAGCAGGGTGGACAGAAAAAATGGGCAGTGTTGATCCTTTTCCCCGGGAGGGTGACAATGACACTTTTCATATGGACATGATCAGAGGTCTTTGTTTGGGTGATAGACAGGCTTTTCCATGGTGTCAGGGTGGCCCAGAATGGGATAAGAAATATATGAGAAAGGGAATAGAGAACTGGCTTGATTACGCCCCATATTGGTATAAGAGAGAAAATAAGAAACAGAAGAAAATGGGAATACACCCTAATAATAAAAATTCTCAGAAATTACATGCATGTGAGCCGGGAAATAGATAGACCCACACACCCTCTCATGCCGTTCTCCAAGCTACCCCCCCCCCCCTTATGTCCTGAAGTCTGCCAAACTCTATTCAAGTCTCACAAAGGAAAAAAGTATTGGGTTGTGGATTGTAGAGGTCTCAGAGCAATGAGACTTGTTTGAATATCAGAATGTCGAGCTGACCGCTGAGATTGTAAAACTGTAGTAATGTACAATATGTGTGTATACGTTAAGCTCTTTGTGTTGTGATGAGAAATGTTGTTTTATGAAGAGGTTAAATGCATTTTGTTCTTTCTGTAGTGAATGTGATAATGTTACAGACAGGTAATGCTAAGTGTGGCTGATTTATAACATAAGTTTTGCTACTTATGTTTGAGGATCTATGTGAGTTTAATATTGAGAGAGATAAGTAATCAAATAAGGAAGGTGAAAGTTCTGTAAAGTGATACTGTATATGAGAAAGTTAGAAACTTTTGAGGAAAGTCTTTGTATGTTTAACCGAGAGATCATTTGTAGTAGAGAGAGGGATTTGACCACTCCTGTTCTGTGTGTTTCTGTGTAAAAGGATGAGACAGACTTCCAGCCCTCACTCCCTCCTTCCATAGAGATAAACTGTGTGAGACATCCTGCGTGAGGGACTATGTCTGTGAAATGTAGGGCAATGTGTTACGTTTAGAACAGTTATAAAATACTAGTATGACATGTGTTGCTCAAAAGTAAGTGATGTAAAAAAAAAAAATTTGTAAGGTAAAGGACATTTTTAAATACTTTTGTAGAAATAAAATCCTAGTTGAAATGGTTAATTTTGCTATGTAACTCTAGCATTATTTTAAACAAAGGCAGAAAATGGCTGAGTGCAGCCCTTTATATTCATAAAAGGAAGCCATGATTATTATAATTATTTAAATGTTTAGTTCTTCATTCCAGCCTATTGGGCGTGGAAAGGGAAAAGACTCAACCCACTGATAAAAACTTGGTTGTACCCTTTAATGAAAATCATTTGAACAAGATAGTTGACTAGTAAAGACCAGGCTTAGATAATTCTTATTTAACAGTATATGATAGGACAATAGTGAATGATCACTGAAGGTGTATGTCTATGTATGTATTGTCTTGATTGGTGATTGTAATGAAGTGCGATACTTTAGAATACAACACTAATGATTGTTTTATAAGTTTTTTGTTAATACAGAAAGGACCACATTTATTTCTAGAAGTTTTCAAGATTTGTATGGGAAGAGGTTGAAATAGAAAAATCAATGGATTTGGTGATGTATAATCTTTGTGCAAAATGTTATGAACATACTATAAAGGTTATGGTGAATTATTATTGATAAATTTTGATGGACGTCCTTTAATGAAAATCCATGTGATGATAATTAATTAATTATGAATTGATTTCATATGGGTAGAAAAGAGTGCACTCTTATTAAACAAAAACAAAAAAGAAATTGCGCAACCCTATATGTGACAGTGAAAAAAATTGAAATAAACACAACATAGATTGTGAAAAAATATAAATAGCATATGCTAAAAATTGAACTAAAAATTTATATAATCCAAATTACCAAATTAATAAAAAGAAATCACCTTGAAACATATTAACGTATACATGGCTATACAGTTCAATACAAAAAGAGTGATATAAGATCCCCTTGAAAATGAAAAAGTAACATAAGCAAAATTAATCGATAATATGTCAAAAGAACTCCTGACATGCAAAGTTCATAGAGTGAAAAAGTCCAAAAATGCAAGAATTAGATGTAATCCAGCAAATCAGGAAAAGGTGGTCAAAATGTTCAAAGTAAAGTATAGAATTCTTCCACCAGGTGTAAAGGTTGAATTGATTTCCGGTGTCACCACACACGCTAGATGTACAAACTCTTACCAGAAATTAGTGTTTACCTATCTCTAGGCAAACGGAAAAGACAGGCAGATAGCCTCTGCAAGCTTAGGGAGATTAATATCACCGCCAACTCCAATTTCCAAATGTAACTTATAGACTCACATCGGCATGTTAAAGAAAAGAAAGGCTCCAAATAGTGAAGTACTATCGTTTAATAGATAAAATTAGACAAATGCCAAATGGCTACTCACATAATGCAGGATAAAAAGCGCTTATCACAGTAAAAAAACGCCGGCTCAGAACGATCAGCCCGTGCTGTCCGATCACGTGGGTCGTGTGCTCGTCAATGCGTAGGACCGCCCGACATGTTTCGTCATAAGTGACATCATCAAATGGCACGGGCTACGCATTGACGTGCCGCTATAAATAGGAGACTCAGGAACCAAGCCTCGTCTTCGCTCGGCAGTCATATTCAATAGGGCCACCGAACAAATAAAATCACATACAAGTACATGGACCAAGCCTCACCCTCATTTATCATAGGCAACAGCTCAATTGAGAAAGAGGCTGGGACAGGGCTACGGATCCAAGCCTCATCATCACACGGTGGCCATAATGATTAGGACACCAAAACATATGGGACTACATCAAAGTAATTGAACCAAGCCTGGCCCTCGTTCACCAATTAGAAAACATAAATAACGGGTCACATTTGTATGGAATCTCTGCCTTAAAGAAAAGGAACCATACCAAATACATACAAGATTAATAATAATATTGAACATGTGATTAAACTCAATATCAATACATGGAAGATGACCAAATATTAATAAAAATTATTCTAGATTAAAATATTAGAAAAAACTTGGACAGTGTCATACTGTTTAAACAACACAGTCCAACATTGCACCCATTATAATTAATATACAAAAATTAATAAAAAAAATGCATAATATAAAATAATTAAAATGTATTCAATACAAATTATATATTTTAAAAAAACATACTAGAAAAGGTATATATGTAAACAAGAATGCAAATTGAAAAAATATATATATGAAAAAATGAAAATAAAAAATGCTGGTGTAAGTAAATAGGACGAATAGGGTATTTGATTTCATAGCAGCGATATTGGACAGGAGAGAAATCATGCATTATTAATAAAAGCATTGATTTCAATGTCAACGTTCAGGCCAAACGGTTTAAGACAATTGACCAGGTAAATCCAATACATTTCCAATTTAGAGATCTCTCTAAATCTAGATCGCCCTCTCCAATTCAGTTGCAACTTATCGATGCCAAGAAATCTAGTACCGTTTGGATTTCTATCATGGATTTCTCGGTAGTGTCTGGCTACGGGGTGGCCCCTAAACCCCCTTCTAATACTAGCCACATGTTCTTTAAGTCTAACGGATAGGGGACGCGTGGTCCATCCCACATAATTTAATCCGCAAGGACATGTTAAAAGATAGACCACGTTGTGGGTAGAGCATGTGATGAATGACTTAATGTAGAATGGTCAGGAATTATTATTAGAAAAGAATTGAGTAGTTTTCCTATCCTTAATAGCATTTATCGTACATACTGAGCACTTGCCACATTTATAAAAACCGGTCATGTTTTGAAAAAACATTGCCCTATTGGTGGCGGGTCACATACATTAGTAGCTATGCGGCTCCTGAGGTTTGGTACCCCCCTATAAACTACTTGGGGTTGTTCGGGGAGAGATGGGCCTAGCACATGATCTCCCTTTACAATATGCCAATGTTTTCTAATCAAACGTTTTATTAAATAATGCTGTTGGGAATAAGTGGTAATAAAGGGTATGTTCGGAACACCATTAGTTTGGGCAGTATCTATGGTAGATATAGATCTATCCATAAGTAAAGAATCCCTATCGATATTCCTTACTTGGTTAGCTGTACTCATCAGCTCTTCCAAGTTATAACCTTTCTGGAGAAAGTGATCTGTAAGAATGGAAGCTTGTTGGTCAAAGGTATTAACGTCACTACAATTCCTCCGAATGCGTATGTATTGGCTCTTCGGGACTGAGTCAAGCCAGGGTTTATAATGACAACTTCCTTTAGGGATGAAAGAGTTACGATCTGTTGGCTTGAAAAATGTAGATGTTATAAACTTATGGTTCTCAATTTTAATGGTAAGATCCAAGAAATGAATGGTTTCTTGGCTGGCTTCATAGTTGAAATGAATACCTACATCATTGGTGTTCAATTCTGACATGTATTCATCCAACGATCTGCGTGTGCCATCCCATAGGAGGAGGACTTCATCTATGTAGCATGCCCAGAGCACCAATTCTGGTCTCTTATGGGCATAGATGGCTTCCTCCTCCCACTTGGCCATGAAAAGATTCGCTAGGCTGGGGGCAAACTTTGCCCCCATAGCCACACCTCTATTTTGGAGGAAGAACTGACCTCGGTACCAAAAATAGTTTTGCTTAGGCCATATGTTTTGTATTTTGTGATTAATATGTGTTTATTGCTAACCAGCTGTTTATTTCTAGGAGAGAAATGTAATAATTCACTAAGATCTTTCATTTTGTTTAGTTTCTAGATAGTGCTAAAAAAATAAAGTATCAATCCACCTGTCTGATATGGTTTGATGTCCAAGAACTAAAGATGAAGATTACAGCACACATTGACAGCTTGCATTACCATAATTGTTAATATTTAGTTTATTTATGTAAACATTAATATCAAAACCACAAAGAAGGGTCACAATAATCTCCCTCCTAACCATGATTGTGGCAGACACCCACGCCCCACCTCCAGGTAGGACAGAGTATGGGCAGAAAATTATTTTGATGTTGGCCTCATTGCCTGTACTCCCTACAAGGCCACTCTTAAGGCATGGACAAAGCCTGTATACCATAAAAAGTACCCTTTATCAAAAGAAAAGGAGGAAAGTATTGCCCCAATGGTAAATCACTTTCTTGAAAAAGGTATTTTGGAAGACACAGTTTCTCCCTATAATACCCCAATTAACCCAGTAAAAGAACCAGATGGAAGCTACAGATTTGTATAGGATCTGAGAGCCATAAATGAACTTGTGGTCCCCATTGCCCCAATAGTGCCAGATGTGCCATCACCCCTGCCCTCCATTCCATCCAATGCAGAGTGTTTTACAGTGATTGATCTGGCAAATCTTTGCCTTTTGTTTAAAGAATCGCCAACTTACCTGGTGTAGAATGCCCCAGGGCTATGTGGACTCACCTGTAGTCTACTCGATTGTGCTCCAGGCCACACTGAGGTTCTGGACTTCCCGTCATTGGTTCGGTCCTACTACAGTACCTCATCCTCTAGTTCAAATCAGGCAGCCAGACAGGACGACAGTGTGGATCTCATAAACTGGTTGTTTGAAAGTGGTCACAAAGTGTCTAGAAAGAAATTGCAGTGGTGCCAGGAAACTGTTGAGTACCATGGTTTTGTCCTCATAAAAGGAGAGAGGAAAGTCAGTCACAAGAGAACTGCTGCTCTCATGGGTCTGCCCTGCCCACTGACCAAGAAGGACATGCTTACCTTCCTTGGCATGATTGGTTACTGTCGCCAATGAATACCTGACTGTTCCTACTATGACAATCTCCTGAGACAAGCCACAGGTTCTGATATGCCAGATTGTGTAAACTGGTCAGAGGAAATGTGTAATGCTTTTGTGTATTTGAAAAGTACTATGGTAATGGCCCCTAGTCTAGGCCTGCCTGATTATAGCAAGATGTTCCAATTATTTGCCAGGGACAACTGTAAAACGATGGCAGAAGTCCTAGCTTAGAATCATACATCAAAAAGAGGGGGGGGCTTTAAATGAGGTGTACATTGATGCGATTTCAAACAAGGATACCAAATAATGTAAATGTTTATTGTTGAACATTGGCAACAATACCATGCAATGATGGGTACATAATACGTAATGGACATAATAAAAATGTAAACAATATATAGCAGACTTATTGCACATGATTATAAATAGGTTGATAAAAAACAAGCTCCAAATGATGGAGTGCTGACAGCACATACAGTAACCTGGGTAAACACATTTGCATCTAGAATATGCCCGACGACGTTTTTGTGGCAGTAGGGCCACTCTTCAGTGGCTGATGCGAAATTAATAGAATCTGAAAAAGACATGGGCATGTCACTAAGGCACAAGCAAAGCGACCCTGCTGGGGAAGCCAAAAAAATGATAAATAATAAAAAATGATTAATAGCTATAGATTGAATACATAATTAGCCACTTACACAAACCAGCATGCGCATGACAGTGGGCTGAGATAGGCGGGCTGACATGGACGTATAAGTCTGCTATATATTGTTTACATGTTTATTATGTCCATTATGTATTATGTACCCATCATTGCATGGTATTGTTGCCAATGTTCAACAATAAACATTTACATTATTTGGTATCCTTGTTTGAAATCGCATCAATGTACACCTAATTTAAAGTCCCGCCTCCCCCCCCCTTTTTTTAAGTATGTATACATTAGGGATGGAGACGCATGGTCCATATGGTCTCATTTACTCTACCCAAACTCTCTCCTCTTTTTGTAGTTCGCAAATTAGGGATGGAGGATACATTTGATGGTTTGGGATCAGTTATTATGATTTCATATTTTATTGTTTGCATGTTGTTTTTTCATCATTGAACAACCAATAATAATTTTGTACTATCTATATTGCCCCATATGGTAATCATTAGTATCAAGACATGGGTCATGCATGCCTACAGACACATGCATATATATACATATACTTTTTTACAATTCATTATTGCTACATGATTTGACACTTCCATGCCAGTTCAGTCATGCTGTGTGTTGTGGAGGTTTGGTCTGCCTGCTGCCTAATCACTTTGGGAGCTGCGATGCTCACAGATGTCCCTCCTACACCCTCTTCATTCACCAGGTGGCTGGTGTGAGGGTGTGGGCGGTTCCTGTCCTCTGTGCATCGGCGCCACGCATCCACCCCTGTCCTTCAGTTTCCTTGTGTTGCTGACGTTCTGGGGCGAGTCTGTCCATCTAGGCTGACCAATGGGGTTTGACCTGGATGCATATTATGAGCGGCTTGTCTGCTCTGCTCCAGGTGTTTCCCCTTTATGGCAGTCTGTGTGGCGTTGGTGTGTTCGGTTGGTTCTGCTGCAAGCACATTACTTTTCCTACGCTGTAAGTCTCACTGATTTTGTTGGTGGGGGTTTCACCCTCTCAGCTTCACATTGGTTCATAATACATTTTGCTGCAATATCTGTGTCCACCTGGCTTCACAGCCTATACTCACAACTATAACTTACACAGTTGCTGTCTCTTATCCCTATCACCTTTCCTTGGTGTATGGGTCTTTTGCTTTTACTCCCTTGGACCAGACCTCTGTCAATTCAATTTTCCTTTACACCTTACATCCACTACAGATTGGAGCCTCTGCGTTCCTGTTGTTGGGAAAATCTGACACCAATTATCACTTCTCTGTGCTTTCCCATGCCACGAACAACACCTCAGCTCCCGGTATGGGCGTCCATGTCAGCCCGCCTATCTCAGCCCACTGTCATGCGCATGCTGGTTTGTGTAAGTGGCTAATTATGTATTCAATCTATAGCTATTAATCATTTTTTATTATTTATCATTTTTTTGGCTTCCCCAGCAGGGTCGCTTTGCTTGTGCCTTAGTGACATGCCCATGTCTTTTTCAGATTCTATTAATTTCGCATCAGCCCCTGGAGAGTGGACCTACTGCCACAAAACGTCGTCGGGCATATTCTAGATGCAAATGTGTTTACCCAGGTTACTGTATGTGCTGTCAGCACTCCACCATTTGGAGCTTGTCTTTTATCAACCTATTTATAATCAGGTGCAATAAGTCTGCTATATATTGTTTACATGTTTATTATGTCCATTATATATTATGTACCCATCATTGCATGGTATTGTTGCCAATGTTCAACAATAAACATTTACATTATTTGGTATCCTTGTTTGAAATCGCATCAATGTATACCTCATTTAAAGTCCCGCCCCCCCCCCTTTTTTATGTATGTATACATTAGGGATGGAGACGCATGGTCCACATGGTCTCATTTAAAGTCCCAAACTCTCTCCTCTTTTTGTAGTTAGCTTAGAAACATGGAGGCAAGCTCCGCCCTGTTGCTTTTTTCTCAAAGATGGTTCCAAGTACAGGTTCAAGGCATGCCTGCGTGTCTCAGAGCTTTAGCATCCTGTGTGATGGTGGTGGAAATGGCTACATCATTCACTCTGGGACATGATACCACCTTACACAACCAACATATGTCGGCCCAAAGGTTTAGTGGTTATAAGGTCATACTGCTCTCCAACCCTAAGCTAAAGATAAAATATGCTTGTCCTACCTCAGGCCCAGCCCCAATCCTCAATGTTTTGTTAGGATTAAAAGGAGAACAGGATGAGATTGTCCCACAACATGATTGTTTGGATCTCATCCATCAGGACACGTCCTCAAGACAGGGCATGTCTTCTGTGGCCTTTCCAGATGCACAGAGTGTGTTTGTAGACGGCTCTTGTTCAAGGCCCAATGACAACACATATCATGCAGGATATGCTGTTGTACAATTACCAGACAAAATTCCAGAGGCAAAATCAATTCTTTACCTGTCAGCCCAGACTGCAGGACTGATAGCCCCTACAAGAGCTTGCCAGCTTTTTGAAGGACAAGATGTGCATACAGCTACCAAGGTCCATTGCCATTTTACATTGCAGGGCACACACAGGCCAGCTGACTGATATAGCCAAAGGAAATGCCCTAGCAGATAGAGCAGCGAAGGAAGTCGCATCCACTAAAAATGCAACCACCCAAATGCCATTACTCACGCTAGAAATGCCACTCCTAGACCAAACAATTGCAAGACTTACAGACATATGCCATGGACACAGATATCCGAGATTGGAACAACGCAGGTGTGCAGATAAGCCCTAATTCTGGACTTATCTGCCAAGAGGGGAGACCATGCATTCCAGGCCCCCCTCCCTTGTCAAGGCATATGTCTCCAGATGCATCACATGTATCAGAAACAACCCCAACAACCCACAAAGGGCAAAACATGAACACCTGATATACCCAACAACACCGTTCACCCACCTACAGATAGACATATGCCAAAGGTGGGTAAGAGACAGGAGTACCTTTTGGTGATCGTGGATATGTTTTCACAATGGCCTGAGGTCTTTGTAACCACAAAAGAAGATGCCCAAATAGTTGTAAAATTCTTACACAAGAGATTATTCCCAGGTGGGGATGTCCGCTCCAGATTAACTCAGACAATGGCCCTGCATTTGTGGCCAAGGTCTGCCAAGATCTGGTAAGGACTCTTAAAGTTGACTGGAAGTATCAAATACCTTTTCACCCCCAAAGTTCATGTATAGTGGAAAGGATGAATAGGACTTTCAAGGATTATATAAGGAAGGCAACTGGAGGTACATATGTAAATTGGAAGAAGGTCCTCCTGGCAGTTCTGGCCGAGGTAAGAATGACCCCCTCCAAGAAGACAGGTTACTCCCCTTTTGAGGTTTTAATGGGCAGGCCATTCCCCACTGCATGGGCCAGACGGCCACTTATGGTAGAAAGAGGGGACCTAGATCTAATCCAGGAGGAATATGTGAGAAAACTTATTGAAACTCTGGACAAAGTTGAAAGAAATGTCACTCGCACATCTCCTTTTTCTTCACAGGAACCAACCCATTCTTTCCAGGTGGGAGATACTGTGGTGGTCCAACATTTGAACCGAAATAAGAAGCAAGAATACCCCTTTGGACCTCCCACGAAGATGATCGTGGTGACCAGAACAGCTATACTGGTGGAAAGCTCACAGTCCTGGATCCATGCCAGTCGTGTGAAGAGGGTGAACTAAGCACCCAAGAAGCAAGATACAGACAAGAGAGGCGAAACAGGTGGTATAAGTCCTCGAACAGCGAGTGAAACAGGTGGAAAAGTCTCTGAAAAGGATGACCTCGCTTATTGCACCACAGACTTCTGGGAAGGCATTTTGTCTTCTAATCCTGCTGGCCCTAACTGTATTCCTGCCAGTATGGATCATTACTCCAAGCTAATACAGAAACCACACACACAACACCCTAGTGCCAGAACTCTGTGTGGTTGTTGTTGTATCCCCTGCATCCAAGGCCTAATACAGAAACTTATTGACGCCACCATCACTAAAACTATGTGGTATCAACCCCTTGGCAAGAGACACACTAATGGTCCCAGGTACCAACCAGTAGCTAGGGTATAAGGTCACATGCGTGACCTAAGAGGGGATTGTAGGAATATGTATAACCTAAGTGTCTTCATTTTGTAGGATTATGTATGCTTTCTATTACATATATATGTATGCTAAGACCCCTTTAGGATGCATGAAGCTAGTTTCATTTGTCCAGTTTCTGTTTCCCTGATATTACGTGTCGAAAGTGAAACTAGTGTAAAGACCCTTATAAGGCGTCTGTAACTCCTACTTTTTTCTGGCTATAAAAGAGAAACCTGGGAAATAGAGTAGCTTTGCCCTGAGAGACAGCTGTGTGTGTGTGTGTGCTTTCTTATGGCTCAGGAAAGAGCCCTGGGGCTCCATTGGAGTTAACTGCTCCACTGCGGATTGACGGGGGTAGAGAGGAGTTCAAATCCTTTCAACGCCGGGGCTGGATATTTCAACAAGACAATGACCCTAAACACTGCTCAAAATCTACTCGGGCATTTATGCAGAGGAACAAGTACAATGTTCTGGAATGGCCATCTCAGTCCCCAGACCTGAATATCATTGAACATCTGTGGGGTGCTTTGAAGCGGGCTGTCCATGCTCGGCAACCATCAAACCTAACTGAACTGGAGATGTTTTGTAAGGAGGAATGGTCCAAAATACATTCATCCAGAATCCAGACACTCATTACAGGCTATAGGAAGCGTCTAGAGGCTGTTATTTCTGCTAAACTAAAATATTGATGGAATTTTTCTGTTGGGGTGGCCAAATTTATGCACCTGTCTAATTTTGTTTTGATGCATATTGCACATTTTCTGTTAATCCAATAAACCTCATTTCACTACTGAAATATTACTGCGTCCTTCAGTTATTTGATACATCAAAATGAAATTGCTGATCCAAACACCCAAATATTTACAAATGACAATCATGGAAATTGTCAGGGGTTCCTAAACTTTTGCATACAACTGTATGACCCTTCTATTAATTTAGGATGCCACTTAACTCCGGTAAGCCTCTATACATTCATTTTTGGTGACAGTTTATTACACTGGTGGATGCACTAATGTATTTGATTTCTCAGTGAAGAATGGGATCATCACATGGGCTTTGAGTTACAAGTGGACATTTTTATATTTATATGTTTTATATTTTTTTAATGTTAAATAGCTTCTTTGATATTTCACTAATCTTTGCACTATAATAACTTTGTCTAGCTCAGCAATGTATTTTTAGGCCTCATACACACGGACGTTTTTTGACGCCGGCGTTTTCTGGCGTTTTTTGCAGCTCTCCATGTTAGTCAATGGCCCCATAAAAACGTCGGCGTTTTTGAGCTGTAGGTGGCGTCGGCGTTAGTGAGCAGAAAGTAGAACCCATGGCCATCGCGTTCTGAGGCTGTAACGTTTTGACGTTTTTTGACGCCGACGCCACAATATGCCAACAAACGCCAACAAACGCCAACAGACGCCACCTAATATTTTACCGGCGTTTTCCGGCGTTTGACGCCGACGTTTTTAGGTTGAAAAATAGCAGAGGGATGATTTTTTTTTAAAAACGCCTATTGACGCCGACGCTCACTAACGCTCAAAAACGCCAATGCATAACGCCGAAAAACGTCAACTTTTTCTCCTTGACGTCGGACCCGACGTTTTGTTTATTTTTTTAGATACGCCCGTGTGTATGAGGCCTTAGTTAAAAGAAAACGTCACCTCAAATTCCCTGACCCATCCCTTATCCACATACATTTTCACACATTCTGAGTAATGTTAGGAAAGAAAAGGTTGCTATGAGTTCCTATTTTTAATTCTAAGGCCTCATACACACGGACGTTTTTTGACCCCGGCGTTTTCTGGCGTTTTTTGCAGCTCTCCATGTTAGTCAATAGCCCCATAAAAACGTCGGCGTTTTTGAGCTGTAGGTGGCGTCGGCGTTAGTGAGCAGAAAGTAGAACCCATGGCCATCGCGTTCTGAGGCTGTAATGTTTTGACGTTTGACGCCGACGCCACAATATGCCAACAAACGCCAACAAACGCCAACAGACGCCACCTAATATTTTACCAGCGTTTTCCGGCGTTTTTTGACGCCGACCTTTTTAGGTTGAAAAATAGCAGAGGGATGATTTTTTTTAAAAAATGCCTATTGACGCCGACGCTCACTAACGCTCAAAAACGCCAATGCATAACGCCGAAAAAGTCAACTTTTTTTCCTTGACGTCGGACCCGACGTTTTGTTTATTTTTTTAGATACGCCCGTGTGTATGAGGCCTAAAAGTTAAATTATATCTGAAGTCAACATTTTTTTTCAGTTTTGAAAGAGTAGGGAAAGGTTGAAACTGCTGTCAGTTTTTCCCCATTTTTGTCTCATGAGAGAGATCTCCCTTTACTTCCTGCACTGTAGACTCAACACGAAGTGTGAGGAAAATCCACTCGTAGGGCCCTTTTCACACAGGCTTTGTGATCAGGTCAGTTTTTCAGGCGGACCTGATCGGACGCTCCTATGGAGCGGTTTATGTCAGTGGTGACATGTTCACTGACATCCGCCAATATCCAATCCGATCCTGTCCGTGAAATCCAGATGGATGGAGACCCTATTTTCCATCCGTCTGGCAGATCGGATGGGATCAGATGAAAATGGACAGGTGGTCCATTTTCATCCGATCTCTCCATAGAGGAGAGCGGGCCTCTGACAGGTCTGTCTCAACACAGTGAGCGGAGATGGACCTGTCACCCACCTGCTCAGTGGGGATCAGCGGATCGATCCCCCACTGAGGAAAGCGGAGTCCGTCGGTGGACTACCCATGTGATCTTAAGAGCCCTTAGACAGTTGTCGTAGGAACAAGTGTCCCCATTTGAAGATTTTCCCTCCGTTCCTGTTTTCGTGGCAATCAACATTTTGGATTTATCCTCACTTTGATTATTGGTGAGATTGGTGATTGGGGCCACTGGGGACACAGACAGCAATAAAAACCTGACAAGTGGGTGGTCTAACCTCTCATCATTCCAAATCTAAAGAAAACGTTTTGTCTTTAGTTATACTTTAACCACTTTAAGACCAAGCCTATTTCTGACACTTGTTGCTTACAAGTTAAAATCAGTAGGAAATTGTTGTAGAGGATTAACGGGACTGTCTAAAGCTAGAGTGAACATATTTTCTCATTGGTAATTATTATACATTTTCTAGTGGGCTCCTCTATAACTCCTGTGATTGCCATAATCTGTATACAATCTATAATCATGTTCTCTCTTATTCAGAAGACTCCATTATGTCAGTGGACAGCATCTGTTGAAAAAGCCTTGCTATTAGGCGAAACATGTCGGGAAGTGTATCCACAAAGACGATATTATTTGAATCTGTAATGCTGTATTGTTGTTATACATTACACACTTCTTTTTTAACCATATTTAATAAAATATATGAATTTTACTCTTTATTCTGAATTATTGCACATGCACCTGTAAAGTCCCGTTAATCCTCTACAACAATTTCCTACTGAACCACCAGGATGTGGTGCCTTTAAATTGGTATATTGTTTTGAGGTTATTTTTCTCCAAGTTAAAATCAGTATTTTTGCTACAAACTTACTTAGAACCCCCAAACATTATATATATATATATATATATATATATATATATATATATATATATTTTTAGCAGAGACCCAAGAGAATAAAATTGTGGTCATTGCAATATTTTATGTCACATTGTATTTGCACAGTGGTCTTTTATGCGCAATTTTTTTGGAAAAAATACACTTCACGGAATTGAAAAAACGAAACAGTAAAGTTAGCCCAATTGTATATTGTGAAAGATGATGTTACGCCGACTAAATAGATGCCTAACATTTTACGCTTTCAAATTGCACGCACTCGTTGAATGGAGACAAACTACGGTACTTAAAAATCTCCATAGGCGACGCTTTAAAAAATGTTAACGGCTACCAGTTTAGCATTACAGAGGAGGTATTTTGCTAGAATTATTGCTCTCACTCTCACGATCACGGAGATACCTCACATGTGTGATTTGAACACAGTTTACATTTGCTGGGGTGACTTAAAGTGGAGTTTCACCCTTTCCTTACACTTTTTGTAGCTGCTGACTTTTAATAAACAGACACTCACCTGTCTCCCGGTCCAGCGATGGAGCCACACAGAGCCTCGCTCCTCTCCCCTTCTCCTCCGCGGCGCCAGCATTGCTACTGTGGGCACTCGGGCGTCGCTGTGCTTTTTGATTGGCCCGAAGTCTTCTAGGACCTGTCCTGTGTCCCAGAAGACTTCGGGAGGGAGGGGGAAGGAGACCTTCCACTTCCGATCGCCTAAGGCAACCAGAGCAGAAGTATCTGAAAAAAATCAGGTATCCCCACCCCCCTCCTCCCCAAAAGCTCAGTTTCAGCATTCGGAGCTGGGGAGGAGGACTTAAAGTGGAAGTTTCACTTTTGGGTGGAACTCCGCTTTAAGTATGCACTTTCTTTGGTGCGCAAGCACATGGGAACAGGGGCGCTTTAAAAATGCATTTATTTTTTCTTATTTAGTTTATTTTTTTTTTAGTTTTACACTGTCCCTTAAAAAAAAATCTGATCACTTTTATTGCTGTCACAAGGAATGCAAACATTCCTTGTGGCAGTAGTAGGCAGTGACCGGTACTTTTTATGGAGGGATCTGGGGTCTAAAAGCCCCCAAACCCCTCTTCTGCACTTCAACGTATTCAAAATGCCAAAATCTGTGTTTTTGAATACTTAGGATTTTTTAAAATCAGCGCCGTTGGCTGCCGAGTAATCCGGGAGTGATGTCATGATGTCTCTTCTGGGTTAATACATCGGGTCTCCTGCCAGCCAGCAGATGTGCCAGCTGGTCGCTCAGGTCTCCCCAGTGGGACGGAAGACCCGGGCGGGGTGGCGCCTCTAGCTGCAGGCGTCACCCCAGTACAACCACTTCAGGTACGTGATTTTGCGGGAAGTGGTAAATGACAGCCAATAAAACCAGTTTGAAATAGCATCAACTAAGAAGTAGAGTACGGATAACAATATATTTATGAATAATTATAAAGGGAGCCACATTTTCAGTATTCATGTCTAATGTAAATATAAGAAAAGGTCACTTGCCTCTTTCCATTAACATTCTTGACAGGAAGAGGATAATGTTCCCTGTAAGTTGTATCGAGATCAAGCAGGTCATTCATGTGCTTTGTTGCTGTGCCCAGCATGTCTTCGTAAGCCTCCTAAACAAAATAAACTTGGTTATTAACATGTTCATCACCAGAGGTTATTGATGCCTATATGTGCTGTAGAGCAGTGGTTCTCAACTCCGGTCCTCGGGACCCACCAACAGGCCAGATTTTAAGTATTACCTTTGGGAGATGCAGACTAGAATACTGCAATCACTGAGCAGCAAATGATATCACCTGTGATGCATTTCAGTTATCCTGCAAACCTGGCCTGTTAGTGGGTCCCGAGGACCGTAGTTGAGAACCACTGCTGTAGAGAGTCAGCCTTGGGCAGGGTTAAGAAGGGGTTAATTGAAGAGGGCAGGTATTTCCCCTTCAGACCTGCTTATTGCCAGCTGGGCTGAAAGTGTCAGAGGGAGAGCTGTTTGACTAGGCGTGAGAGACACAGCAGCACACTGTATGAAAAGATCCATTGCTGGATTGTGTACCTGCTGGGTGAGCTTAACCACTTCAATCCCGGAAGGATTTACCCCCTTCCTGACCAGAGCACTTTTTGCGATACGGCACTG
>BLSH010513011.1:130998-142858 GCA_018402905.1 Glandirana rugosa | reverse complement strand
GCCGCCATTACTAGTAAAAAAAAAAAAAAAAAAAAAACCCCAGAAATGAATTCTCATCATCCGTAAACGCGACCACTTTTGCGCAAACCAATCAATAAACGCCGATTGCAATTTTTTTTATTACAAATATGAGGAAGAATATAAATCGTCCAAAAACGGTGAAAAAAAATGTTTTTTTATATTTTTTTTTTTGGATTTGTATTTTAGCAAAAAGTAAGAAATTTGTTTTTTTTTTGCAAAATTGACGCTCTTCTTTTGTTTATAGCGGCGATCAGAAATGACGCATAGGGGATCAAATACCACCAAAAGAAAGCTCTATTTGTGGGAAAAAAAGGACGCAAATTTTGTTTGGGTACAACGTCGCACGACCGCGCAATTGTCAGTTAAAGCGACGCAGCGCCGAATCGCAAAAAGGGCTCCGGTTCTAAAGCTGGAAATCCTTCCGGGGCTGAAGTGGTTAATTAATAATATTATCAATTGCTATTTCAATTACTAGTGTCAACAATTTTTATCGTTTTATTGTATCAAAATACACTAATGCACATGGGCCACAGCAGCAATCACATTAAAGTATAACAGGAGAAATTAGCAATTACAGATATATAGGGTTGTCAAATAATCATCAAATATTCATTGCATCACAGCACAATAGACACAAGCAGCTGTTCAAATACAAACATTTTATAATCTTCCTATGATACCAATTGGGGGCACATAGGTAATAACAGCAGCTGCAAAAAAAAAACCCACACTAAATATTACCAGTGGCGCGTAGTACACTAACCCACAGGTAAACACAATAGCCACCACCGGGTGTAGCTGAAGAGACAGCATTTAATCCCCTTCATACACTGCCGGCTATATGTCCCTAGCCCAGACGACGTCCGGTGACGAAGCGCGTAAGGCGGGGCCATTGTGTCATCACGCACCCACGGTCCCTGGGCTGAGCAAGGGATAGGACGCCAGCCGCGGACTTTCTGAATGTCTGACTTCTCCAGCCACTACAGTGAGTAGAGTATTATATTCCTTGCGACACTTTGCATTGAGAATTCATTTGGATCTCTATTTTCTTTTATGTACTGGATCCTGGGAACAATGCACTAGCCCGCATGCAGCGGACCCCTGGGCTAGGGACATATAGCCGGCAGTGTATGAAGGGGATTAGAAGCCGTCTCTTCAGCTCCACCCGGTGGTGGCTATTGTGTTTACCTATCTAGACTTTTTTCATCTCGGGGTTCCTCCCCGGTTTTAGGTAAAGTGTTCTAAACTATTTTCAGATGTGTGCAGAACAGATGTAATGTGTGAAGAACATCTGTTCTGGTGCAGAACAGATGTTGTGTGTGAATAACAGATGTGCAATCATTAGCGGCAATAATAAAAGTGACACAGACTTTAAAAAGAAGTGTGAATAACAGATGTGCAATGATTGACGGTTTCATTTAAAGTGACACACAGACTTTAAAAAGAAGTGTGAATAACAGATGTGCAATGATTGACGGTTTGATTTAAAGTGACACACAGACTTGAAATAATTGTGCAGAAGAGATGTGCACTGATTCCCGGTTTCATTTAAAGTGACACACACATTTTGCAGAACAGTTATATGGGTACTCCCGGCATATTTATACTTTTTTGACACAGTTTGAAGATGATTTTAGAACAGTTCTATGGCCTCTAATGTTAATTAATACTTTTCAGACCCATTTTGAAGATGATCTCCATTTTTGCATTTTTTATGTTTTTATTTTTTAAAAAATATTTAAAGTTATTTCCCTGTCCCCATTTCTTTGTAGGTCACTTGCCCCACCCTTACCCACATTTCCTTCCTTTTGCAGACCTCTAGGACCTTCCAGGACTATTTTACAGCCTTTTTTGTGCCTAAAAGTCCGTGTCCCCATTGATTTCAATGGGGTTCGGGGTCCGGGACAAAGTTCGGGTTCTGTCCGGACCCGAACCCAGACTTTGTCCCGAAGTTCGGCCAAACCAGCAGAACCCGGACTTCTAGAAGTTCGCTCATCTCTAGTGGTGACATACAAACTGCTTCCGACAAGGGCAACAGGTGATTGCGATACCAAGTCTTTAGTGGGCCTGTACTTCCTTCTGGTAGCCCTGGAAGTTGTTTACAAATCACATAAGGCTGTGACCTCCAGCGATCAGCCAGCTTGTGCTTCCCAGAGACACCCAGATTCCTCAACAGTACCCTGTAACCTGGCTGTAAGTCATGCACTCTCACCCTCAGATCAAAGTTCTTCTTACTTCTCTGTCCTCTGGCATCTGAGGCAGCTTGCACCTTCTCATAGGCAGTCTTTAAACTTCTCCTCAGACGGGCCACATATCCTCTGTGAGAGGTTGCTGAGGTACAGTCCAATGAGGTGCCAAAGGCCAGATCGACGGGCAACCGAACCTCCCATCCGAACATCAACAGATAAGGAGTGTAACCTGTGGCATCATTCGATGTGCTGTTGTATGCATGCACAATGGCCGCTATGTGTTTACTCCAGTGTTGCTTCTGTTCTGAGGTAAGAGTACCAAGCATATCCAGGAGAGTCCTATTGAATCTCTCTGGCTGTGGATCCCCTTGGGGATGATACAGAGTGGTTCGCAATTTCTTTATGCCAAGAAGATCTAGTAGTCTTTTGATGAGGCGTCCCTCAAAGTCTCTCCCTTGGTCAGAGTGGATGCATTGGGGTAGGCCATAGTGCACAAAAAACTTTTCCAATAAGGTTTTAGCTACAGTGGATGCTTGCTGATCCTTTGTAGAAAAGGCCTGGGCATACCAAGTGAAATGATCTGTTACTACTAGAATGTTTCCCTGTCCACTCAAGTCAGGCTCCAGACACAGAAAATCAATGCACACCAACTCCAAGGGTCCTTGGTTTTGAAGATGGCTCATGGGGGCAGCTCAATGAGGTAGAGTCTTCCTCTGAATGCATCAGATGCATGACTGGCAGTAGCTCTCAACTTCAGCCCGCATACAGGGCCAGTAGAACCAGCCTCTTACTAAGTTAAAAGTTCTGTCGGATCCTAGATGGCCATGGTTATCATGTAGAGCAGTTAACACAGTCTCTCCGTGTTTTTCAGGTAGAAGCAATTCTCATCTATCTTCGGGATCATGGGAGGGGCCCCTTCGGTAGACCACTCCGTTGCGCAATTGCAACCAATCCCACTCTCTATGAAGCAAATGGGCTTCCTATAGGGTGTCAGTAAGGAGCAGATCAGGACACTGACTCTCTACAGCTTTCAACGCCAAATTACAAAGAGGATCTTCCATCTGATCCTTCCTCAAATCTTTCTTGGAGAGCTTCAGCAGGCCCTCCTCTCCAACTTGGGTGAGGTTGCAGTAACTCCTGGGGACTCCAGCAACTGACTCCAATTTCATCTGCTCTTGATCCACCTCCAGCTCGGTACTCGGCTCCCTGACAAAGGTCTCACATACCTTCAGGTGGCTGCTGGGTCAACTCTTCCGAAGAGTCTCTGGAATCATGTGGCCTTCTTGACAAGGCGTCGGTATCCCTGTTTCCAATCCCCGGACGATACTTAAGTGTTACGTACCAAGTAGGGAGTCTGACAGCAGGGGATGGCCTCTCCTACGACCCCGGTTCGAGGGACCGCTAGGGTTGAGACAGCGGCCACAAGAGCACGGTGAGGTATGAGTGCCTGTGACAGTCCAATGATGTTCGCCAGCAGGCGGTCCGCCGGAGGTGGAGATGACCTGCGGGTGGAAGGTGTAGTTAGATAGGAGTGACCCAGTTGAGCTGGGACGCTGCAGAGCTGGGAGCCACTGAGGTCTGGATGGCAACAGGCACAAGAGCGGAGTCAGGTGAAAGCAGGATCGGCAACAGGCTGGCAGTGCGGTACAAGAGGAGCAGGCAGGTGGGTGGTCAGTTCCGAGCAGGGTCATCAACAGGCAGGCAGCAAAGGTATCAGAGGATCAGGCAGGAGCGTGGTCGTAGACAAGCCGGGATCGGGTGCAGGCAGATAGAAGGAGGGTCGTAGACAAGCCGGGTCGGTAACAGGTTCAGGACAGGTTAACAGGTTGCAGATTAGTACAGGTAACGCTGTAGATCAGACAGCACTTGCTGCAAGGTGTGTCCTGTTGAAATAGAGCCATCTGGCGCCGTTTCCGGCGCGTAAGCACAAGTGCGTGAACCCGCACAGGCGCGTGCGAACACGCAAATAGCGCTAGTGAGTCCAAATAAAGCAGGATTTCTCCTAACATTAAGGCTGAAAGTGAATTCAAACAGAGCAACCAACCACCTGTGACCGGTGGCATTCAGGTTTGCAGTAGTGAGGATGTAAGTGAAAGGATTATTATCTGTCTTGACCACAAAGGTTGCCCCGTACAAGTAATCCCTCAGCTTATCCACCACTGCCCACTTGAGAGCAAGAAATTCGAGTTTGTGGGTAGGGCAGTTCTTCTCAGCAAGTGCTAAACTCCAACTCACATAGGCAACTGGTCGTAAGTGCTCACCATGTTCCTGATAGAGTACTCCTCCTAGGCCCTCCCGACTGGCATCAACGTGAAGCTCGTATGGCTTTGTCGGATCTGCGTTAGCCAAGACAGGAGCAGTCGTCAGACTCCACTTCAGCTGTCGAAACGCCTCTTTACACTGATCAGTCCACTGTCCCTGAATGGACTCTTTCGGTCTCCTGGGTCCTCCGGCTGATCTGACAGCCTTTACTGGATCTAGGCTATTCTCATCTTCTTCCTTTCTCAGCAGCTCATTGAGTGGGCGAGCTATTTTAGCGAATCCCTCCACGAACCTCTTGTAGTAGGAGCAGAAACCCAGAAATGACCTAAGCTGTGACATTAGTAGGCCTCGGCCAAGAGGTAACAGCTTCTAGCTTCTGAGGGTCGGTAGCCACTCCTTCAGCAGACACAATGTGGCCAAGGTAGTTGACCAAGGATTGGTAAAACTGGCATTTTTCCAGTGACAGCTTCAACCCTTCATCATGGAGTCTCTTCAAAACCTTCTCCAAGCATTCTTCGTGCTCCTCCAAAGTCTTGCCAAAGACAATGATGTCATCTAGATACACCAACACCTCAATGAGATTCATGTGGCCCACATTCTTCTCCATTAGCCTTTGGAAGGTCGCTGGGGTGCCAGACAGGCCCTGAGGCATGCGGTCAAATTCGAAGAACCCTACCGGGGTAGTGAAAGTGGTCTTCTCCATATCTTCAGGATGCATTGGGATTTGGTAGTACCCGCTCTTCAAGTCCAGCACGCTGAGCCACTTTGCCCCTGACAAACTCGGCAAGGCATCCTCTATCCGTGGGGTGGTGTACTGGTCTGGAATGGTCCTGCTGTTCAGTGTCTTGTAGTCGATGCACAGCCTCAGTGACCCATTCTTCTTCCGTACCACCACTATCGGAGAAGCGTATGGACTTCGAGACTCTCTGATGATGCCTTTCCTCTTCAACTCTGCCAGTTGTTTACGTAGGTCTTCCAAGTCCCCTAGAGGTATCCCTCTGACCCTTTCTCTAAACGGCTTATCTTCTTGGAGACAAATCCGATGTTGGGCACTTTTTGCACACCCCACATTGAACTCATTCTTAGAGAAGGTGACCTGCCATCTAAGGAGCTGGGTCTTGACCCTAACCTTCCACTCAGGGGGAAGAGGGGTATTCTTTGGATAAAACTCCTCAACAGAGACTTCATACCTCGCCTCTCTTACCAGATCAGATGAGGAAACTGGGGTGGCTGGATTCACTTGCCCCAGCAGCATTCGAGCTGGCATCTTCACTGGAGAGGCCATGACATTTCGGACACTGACCGAGACTCTCCCACAGTTTCTTTGTAACGTCCTGGTTGAAACCACTTCTGGAATTATTTCCACTCCAGCATCTGGTTGCTCCCAATTGAGCCTTACAAGTGCTGGTAGGCAAACCACTTCCTTGGGCTGTAGTACCATCTCACTCTGATCCAGGCGCCATACCTTTCCTACCCCCTCGGCTGGGGCCTTCCTCTCCTGTATTAGGCGCCGGTAGGCTTGTCTCAGCATAGGGTGCACAATAGTAGTTGTGGTGTTAGTCTCTAGGACATGCGGTGTCAACAGCCTCCTGACGAGGTCAATATTAGTCCCGATGATTAGAGAACTCTTACTGGACCCTGGTGGGAGGGGACACACCACTGCCAAAATATCAAAGGTCTTGGCCTTTCCAGCTACAGAGGGATCAAAGGTCAATTTAACTGGCAGGTAGCCATCGTAGGGGAAGCTCGGAGTCCCAATGCCCCATATCTCCAGCTTTTCTAACTTCTGCAATGGCTGGTGGTTGAAATGCTGGTCATAAAGGTCTCGGTAAAGGAGGGTCACTTGAGCTCCAGTATCTAAAAGGGCCTTGGTTTAGATTCCCTCAACTTGGATGGGTACAATAGGTGAAGGTCCCACTAGCTTGCCTGGAAACTTTGAGGATACAGTGGCCTTGGCCTGTTCATTGGCTTGTATCCACACTCCTTTCTTGCAGGTTTTTTTTACCCGGTTTTTGTCTTGGCTTAGTTCTGGGAGTTTGGTATGTATTGATTATCTGAAGCCGGTCAGCCCGCATCAAGGGTGACGGGACACTGGGTTGCTTGGAGGCAACAACGGGGGCCCTCTGAAAGGGTTTGGACCCCCACTGCTGTTGTCACGTACCTGGCGGATGAGTCTGACTTATGCAGGGGATCACCTCTTTTGCGGCCCTGGTTCGAGAACCCCTGGTAGTATAGACAGGGAACTCGAGAGCACAGGGGGGCACGAGGGCTGTACTGGACCACTTGATGATAGGTGCAAGTCCACTGGGCTCGTGCAAGTAGAAGAGTAGTCGTACAGTCCAAGTTGGCAACTGGCTGGCTTATGCGGTACAGAAGGAGCAGGCAGGTGGGTAGTCGGGTGCAGGCAGGGTCGGCAACGAGCGGGCAGCAAAGGTACAAAAGGGCTAAGCAGGAGAGTCGTCGTAGGCAGGCCAGGATCAGGGCAGGTGGATAGTAGCAAAGTCCAAAGAGAGCCTGGGTCACTGGAACAGGAAGTCACTCAGAAGCAGACACAGGGGTCACAGGAACAGGAAAGTCACTGTAACGCTGTAGAATGGACAGCACCTGCTTCCTGGTGCTGTCCTGCTTAAATGGCCGCTATTGGCGCCATAAGCGAGCGTGCGAACGCACACGGGAAGTCAAAAATGGCCAGGAGGACCGTTTTCCTAACATTGCCCCCCCAAGGGGCAGCCTCCGGATGCCCAAACGGGCTCTCAGTTTTGGGTGTTTCTTACAGAATTCCTCAATAAGCTCTTTGAATGGAAAGTAGACCGCGCTGGAAACACAATCCCTCGTTTGGGGATATCGTCTTAGGGAGATAGGGGTAGATCCCCAATATCCAGTGCCTCTATGGGGCGTGATCTGGAAATTTTGATGGTACGCCCTCTTGCGGGGCCTGGGCTGCTACCGCTGTAAACGACTTGACGTGTCGATTCACATATAAGATCAAATCCTAGATACGAATGGAGCGCCAGAGACAAAGGTGTAAAAGTTGCAAAGGTGGATTTTATTCGGTAGGAAGAATAGTAAAAAATGCCAACGCTTTTCGGGGGTCAAATGGCATCCTCCTTCCTCAGGGCTGTTGTTCAATCAGTTCAGATATCTGGCTGTCAGTCCATATGGAGATCTGATGCGTGTTCAAAGAGGCATCCTCGCTCCATTCGTATCTAGGATTCAATAAGCTCTTTGGCTTGGATGTTGTCCTCGGGTTCCCATGAGTTCTCCTCTGGGCCATACCCCTTTCACTTGACCAAGAACTGGATTGAAAACAATTAAAAGTAGACACTGTGCTCACATGCTAGATTGGCCATACCCGAGATTGAAATAAATGTATATGTCTAGGGGAAAGGTAGTGTAGGAAACACTAATATTAAATCCATAATAAAAATATAAATAAAATAAAAATAAAAAAATCAGTCCAATGTTGAAGGTAAAATGAGAGGTAGGCAGCCAGCTGAACTGAGCAGGAAGGCACTCTGTAGTAATGAGAAGGAAAAAACAGCAGCGCCTCTAAGTGTAATCAGTAAGTTTATTAGGCACACACACACATGGTGATATATGCACTCACAGAGGTAGATGAAATACAGGCATCAAGGCAAGGGAATCATCCACAGGTCACCGGAGTATAGTCCGCTCTTTCTGAGGCCAGGGGTGGGTACGCTGGTGGTCTCCAGTGCAGCCACGAACTAAGCCTTCAGCAGGGTAGCGTGCTATCGTGGGATGAACGAACGTCACATCCGGGAAGGCGTGCGGGAGGTGCGCACGTTTGGATCATCCGTGATCCTTCCTCAGGCTCAAGCGGGGTCATCTTGGATGTGGGCGACTTAAATATACCCCCAACCAAGGTGCATGGGCAAGAACCAAGTGAACAAACACTTTAAAATCAACATGTAAAGACTAAAAACTTTTCTTAAAAGGCAAGGTTAAAAACATAACAATAATTAAAAGATAAAAAAAAAAATGCAGCAAAAAAAAAAAAACACGCAGCAGAAAGAGCGAACTATACTCCGGTGACCTGGGGATGATTCCCTTGCCTAGATGCCTGTATTTCATCTACCACTGCGAGTGCATATATCACCATGTGTGTGTGCCTAATAAACTTACTGATTACACTTAGAGGTGCTGCTGTTTTTTCCTTCTCAAGAACTGAATTGAGCCTCCCCTCTTCCTACAGGCCAGGGTAGCCTCCAACTCAAATTCCTCCTCTCCATCCACTAGAACTGGCCCTGGTGGAGCAGTTCTCCATCCCAGAAAGGGATCCTGGGTCACTAGCTTAAGTAGAGTGACATGAAACACCAGATGGACTTGCGTGGATGGAGGCAGGACCAGCTTGTATGCCACCTTAACACAACAGGTGGAAGGAAAGTCTGGGATAGTGGTCTGAGGAATCACTCCACATGGAATCCCCCCAACACCAATGATCAGTATGTGGATGTCTTCAAGAATTTGGTCTTAAAGGATCTAGATGGAATAATCCCGAAGAAAGGGCTGAATCCCAAACATATTACGGATGGTATCAGAAGTTTGGAAGCGAAAAAGGATGTTATTATCAGACCTGCTGATAAGGGAGGAGGTGTAGTCATTTTAGACAGGTCCTTCTATATTAACCAATTGGCGGAGATGCTAACGGATGAGGAGACATATCGCAAACTCCCGAAGGATCCTGCTAACCAGTATAAAAATGACCTGAAAGCGCTGGTCGGATTAGGAGCCAAAGCAGGTGTGCTCAATAAAAAGGAGAGTACTTACCTGGTCCCAAGCACATGCAGAATACCGGTGATATATACGCTGCCAAAAATCCACAAAAATTTAGAATGCCCGCCACCAAGACCCATAGTGAATGGGATTGGATCGGTAACAGCTAGGTTAGGGGAATATCTGGACCTGGCGTTGCAACCGAGTGTTGTTACCACGAAGGCGTATCTAAAAGATATAAAGGACCTCCTGCTGGCACTAAGGAAGATATCATTGAATGCTGGAACAACTACGATGTTAGTTACTGCGGATGTGGCATCACTGTACACCAACATCTCCCATGATGATGCAATGCTCGCACTGAACTGGGCTCTAAGCAAAAGGGAAGAGATGCCTATGGAGCAAAAGACCTTTCTGGCCAGGGCACTGGACTTTTGCTTAAAGCACAATTATTTCTGGTTTCAGAATAATTTTTACGCCCAGTGCAGTGGGGTTGCTATGGGAGCTAAATTTGCTCCCAGCTTAGCAAATATCTATATGGCTGAATGGGAGGACAGGTACATTTTCCAGAATAAGAGACCTGAACTGCGATTCTACCGCAGGTTCATTGATGACCTCCTCTTGATATGGGAAGGCCCTTCTGAGACTTTGGAAGAATTCATCAGTACACTGAATAGGAACACTAATAACATTAGACTGGATTACCAGTATAGACCAAAAGAAATCAATTTTTTGGATGTAACCATCTATAGAGATCGGGACACCTTGGCGACTAAAACATACTTCAAGCCAACAGATAGGAACAGTTACATGTCTATTATGAGTGGACACCATCCTTCTTGGCTAATGAACATCCCTAGAGGTCAATTCACGCGCATCAGGAGAAATTGCACCACAGACCAACATTTTATTGAACAATCACAACTGATTAAGGAGAAATTCCGACATAAGGGTTATGAGGACCAACAACTGGATAAAGAAATTCAACAGATCCTAAAAAAGCCGAGGGATTCGTTGTTGGATGGACAACCCAAACAGAGAAATAGGGATAGCAGGAGGGATTGGAACATAATTACGGATTATCATGCCCAATATCGTGAAGTTGAGGAGATTTTTAACAGACACTGGCATCTCCTAAAGTGTGATAAGACCTTAGGCCCAATTCTACCGGATCAACCGGGCTTTATCTATAGAAAAGCACCGAACTTTGGAGACAAACTAATAGAAAGAGTCCTTGACCCCCCTACAGGTGTAGGAGGTGTACAATTCTGGCCAGATAGAAAAGGCTTCAGAGCGTGTGGGAAATGTAGGGCCTGTTGCCTTACGGGCAATGAAGTAAGAACCAGAACGGATTTTAGGTCCACAACAACAAATAAAAACCACACTATAGACCAATTCATTAGGTGCGATAGCACGCACGTTGTCTATGTCTTAAGGTGCCCTTGTGGCCTAATGCACGTGGGAAGAACAAAACGACCACTAAAAGTTAGAATTGGCGAACATGTGACGAACATCACCAAGGGCTTCAAGGACCATAGTGTGTCAGCACACTTTAGGGAGAAACACAAAAGGGACCCCTCAGGTTTACAATTTTGGGGGGTGGAGAAATTAGTTCCCAATTGGAGAGGGTCCAATAAGATCAGAGAGATTTCAAAAATGGAGACCCGGTGGATACACCTTTTGGGAACTTTTAATCCGGCTGGACTAAACATCGAACTAGATCTTAACTGTTTTATTAGTAATTTTTAACAGGTAATTTTAACAGCTAGTAATTTCAACAGCTTATAATGTTGTGGAGGGATGGTGGAACTCCCTCTGCAATCAATACTTTCTTTTCAGTAATAGTGATAGAGAGGCCTACTTTTAGTTTATATTTAGCTTTTTTCTCCAGTTTCTTCTTCCCCTTCTTCTTTTTCACATTCCTCTCCTGCACTCTCCGGCGCTATAGCCTTATAATGAAGAAATGACCAAGACTCATGTAACTTTTAAGGCCATTTTTACAAGATACATAATGTGAGATACCATGAATTGCCACCTCTCTAACACCAGAGGGCCACACTTGGGTTTTTTGGAGATTAAGACTCTGATCCTATGATAAGGCTATTCATGGTATACTTGTGCATAAATGTGTCTTACTAATTTGTTTACACTTTTATTTATGTGTTTTTATAGGAGAGTGGGAGATTGTGTTTGATGATGTGGTCTCTATCATGCTTGTTTTATAATGATATCATCTGAATTTCATTTATCTACATGATAATATCAAAGCGCTCTATAATTAATATTTTAACCACTTCCCGACCGCGCTATAGACAAAAGACGTCCACAGCGCGGTCGGGTTATTCTGACAGGACGTCCATGGACGTCCTCCAGAATCTCGCTTCCCGCGCGCCTGTGTAAATACGTGTTCATATGGTACTTATCGGAATAGTATCCTAGTCTCAGAATTAGAGGTTTTTTGGGTTCACACCGGGAGACCACAATCTCTCCACCGTTAAGTACCATAGAGTGTAATACATAGAACATTTTTACCGGAATTTTCAATGTACTCAGAACCAGTAAAGAAGTAATATTCCGATATCGCGGCCTCTCACGTCCTCTCCTTACACTTTTTCTTCTTCCCCTTCTTCTTTGACCTCTTTTTTCGATTTATA
>BLSH010513011.1:111434-129048 GCA_018402905.1 Glandirana rugosa | reverse complement strand
AATCAAGTGTGATCAATTTTCAGTGATTGGCACCATAGCTTGTAGACTCTATAACTTTCACAAAGACCAAATAATATCCACTAATTAGTTTTTTTTTTACCAAAGATAGGTAGCAGTATTTTGGCCAAAATTTATGAAGAAAAATTACTAATTTGCAAAATTTTATAACAGAAACGAAGAAAAATTCATTTTTTTACAAAATTTTCGGTCTTTTTTTAATTATAGCGCAAAAAATAAAAAACCCAGAGATGATTAAATACCACCAAAAGAAAGCTCTATTTGTGTGAAAAAAAGGACGCAAATTTCATATGGGTACAGTGTTGCATGACTGAGTAATTGTCATTCAAAGTGTGAGAGCACTGAAAGCTGAAAATTGGTCTGGTTGTTAAGGGGGTTTAAGTGCCCAGTTGTCAAGTGGTTAATGTCATTAACTGTTTCATTTTAATGTCACGTTTTTGTATAACATAATACATTAGGTTAAGCATGATGCCCTAATGAATTTGGTGCAACAGTTGCACTAATGTGCCTACTTTGAGTGTGTTCGCTCTTACCGCAAGATTGCTGTGATGCCCAGATTTGGATCGTCATGGTGACAGGCTAAACAAGCATGCTTGTGAGTGAGAATCAGGAACGGCTCATTGTAGAACGCCACCGAGTGGTGGTGAGTGATCACTATAAGGGTATGCCTGGAATGCCATGTGGCCACCCCCTGTGATCAAGTCGGAAGTGACGAAACGCGTCAGTGGCATGGCCACACGGCGACCTGAGGCTGATCGAGTTACCGGCAGCTGGGACGGAGAGAGGAGAGGAGGAATCTGATGTGCCGTCGCTGTCTGGTAACCCGTGTACTGCTTGTACACCAATGTCTTTTTAAACTGTTTGAATGTAAGCGCAATATTTGCTTGAATAAATGATTTTATTTTAAAAAGTGATACACTATGAGGGTTTTTTTTGATCTTTCTCCTCATGGCAATCTGAGCTGATGAGCTACAGCTTTTGGAGGTGTCTAGTTGGAAGCATATTAGCAAAGGAATCCTCTGGACGTGATTGTGATTATGCACAGGCTGGCTTGAATCCTCCTGCAGAGCTGGCTGAGTTGGAGACATACAATCTTTGTGTGATGGTCCTATGCTGAGTTCCCTATGGATGTATTCAAAGGCGTTTTATATCCATAATTCTGGTGAGCCTCCAATTGTATTTTTCCCCCGCACGTGGTGAACAGAGGTGGAGGATTTTAATAGAAGAGTATTTAATAGAAGAGTATTTGCACTTCTCAAGAACTTTATTTTCAGCACTGGCAATTTTTTTCAGCACTGGCACTTTACCTTTAACATTTGTTTACCCTCACATTTTTCCAAAGCGCTGCTAACACTGGACTTTTGTATATGAGTGTTGATTTTATATTGTATGCCACCTTGTTGATTTTCCTTTTGACAGGAAATGGTCCTATATACCTGGGCCCCAGTTTTTTAGAAGGGCAGGAAAGTTTGAAATTATTTGTAGACAGCCAGACCTGCTGGCCAATTTGTAGATCTAACTCTAACTCCCCTCTTTTCCCTTTATCAAAGTTCCTCTTACTGGTGGCATGGGCGAGGGTTGCTAAGTCCGGTAGGAGGGACAGGTGGTAGCCGAGGTTTGCCCAGAAGGGCGACTGCTTGGTAGCAGAGTGGAACGTATTATTGTACGCAAACTCGGCTACTGGGAGAAGCAAAACCCAGTCTTCCTGGGAATAGGAGGAGTAGCACTGTAGGTATTGTTCGAGAGTCTGATTGGTCCTCTCCATCTGACCATTAGATTGTGGATGGTAGGCCGAGGAGAAGGCCAACTCGACTCCCAAAGTGGTACACAAGGACTTCCAAAGGCGAGATGTGAATTGTACCCCTTGGTCCGACACGATGTTGGGTGGGACCCCGTGTAAGCGGACCACTTCTCTTATAAAGACTTCTGAAGTCTCAGCCGCTGAAGGGGTGCCTTCCATCGGTATAAAATGCGCCATCTTCGCAAGACGGTCCACCACCACCAAAATGATGTTGAATCCTGCTGATGATTGTAACTCGACTATGAAATTCATTGCGATTTGCAACCATGGTCGCTCTGGGATGGGCAATGGGTTAAGCAGTCCCCAAGCTTTGGATTTCTCCATCTTGTTTCTGGCGCAGATAGGGCATGACGCCACATAGCTCTGGCAATCCTCCTTCAGCTGAGGCCACCAGAATGAGCGGGTGAGTAACTCCGTTGTTTTACGGCCACCAAAGCGACCTGGCATTTTAGTGTCATGACAGAGTCCAAGGATTACTTGTCGGAGTTCCTGTGGCACATATAGTCTGTTTTCGAGCCACCACAACCCATCTTTCAAGGTAAATCGCGGGTCTGGTGGTTCAGCGAGTCGGGTACAGGATCTCCTGATTTGGGACAGAAGGTCTTCCTGAGTGAGCAGGAAACTGTGGGCCGGGAGGATGGTATCTGGTGGGGACGTGTCTTCTGGGACATGGAACATCTGTGATAATGCATCTGGCTTAACATTCTTAGCTCCGGGTCTAAAAGTAATATGTAACTGGAACAGGGAGAAGAATAGTGCCCACCTGGCCTGCCGGGGTCTCGGCCTCTTGGCGGTTTGCAGATATTCCAGGTTTTTGTGGTCGGTGAAGACCAGAACAGGGTGTGAAGCTCCCTCTAGGAGGTACCGCCACTCCTCCAGAGCCGACTTGATTGCCAGCAGTTCCCTATCGCCTACGTTGTAGTTTCTCTCGGGGGGGAGTTTAATGGAAAAGAAGGCGATGGGATGTAGGGACTGCTCCCACTGCTGTTTCGGACGTGTCCACTTCTAAGATGTATGGCAGCGCTGGGTTCTGGTGTTTGAGGATGGGAGCAGATGTGAACAGTTTTTTAAGTTGGACGAAGGCTTCTTGGGCCTCGGGAGCCCAGAAAAAGCGTAAGTCCTGCTTCGCGAGTTGAGTTATTGGGGTGATAACTGCTTAGAACCCCTTGATGAACTTCCAATAGAAGTTCGCAAACCCAATAAATCGCTGAGCCCCCTTTTTGTCAATGGGAGCTGGCCAATTCAGGATGGCCGAGACCTTCTGTGGGTCCATGGTAATTCCAGCCGTTGAGAGGTTGAATCCTAGGAATGGAATGTCGGCGCACTCAAAGGCGCATTTCTCTGCCTTAGCATAGAGGCCGTGTTTCCTGAGGTGGGTGAGCACACTCTTCACATGCCTGCAATGCTCCTCCAGCGACGGAGAGAAAATCAGTATGTCGTCTAAATATACGACTACAAACTGGTCCAAGAAGTCCCGGAAAATATAATTTACTAAGTGCTGGAACATTGCAGGGGCGTTACATAGTCCAAAGGGCATCACGAGGTGCTCGTAATGCCCAAACCGCGTGCGGAAGGCGGTTTTCCACTCGTCCCCTTCACGAATGCGGATAAGGTTGTATGCCCCCCGTAGATCCAACTTAGTGAAGACAGAAGCAGTTCCTAATCTCTGGAAGAGCTCGGGGACAAGTGGTTCTTCATAGTAATCCGATTGAGCTCCCGATAGTCTATACAGGGTCGAAGCGAATGGTCCTTCTTCTCCACGAAGAAGATCCCATCTCCTGCTGGTGAGGTGGATGGTCTAATGAAACCCTTTTTTAGGTTTTCTTCTAAGTATGCCTTGAGGGCAACCAGTTCCACTTCAGATAGGGGGAAAATCTGCCCAAACGGGACTTCGGCCACTGGTAGGAGGTCAATTGGACAGTCGTAAGAACGGTGCGGGGGGAGGACGTCAGCTTCCTTTTTGCTGAAGACATCCAAGAATTTGTGGTAAGGTGCAGGGGCGACCAGACGGGCTTCCTGATCAACGTCTGTGTCCAAGTTGAGTACGACTGAGGGGTTTTCGGAGGGCTGAGACTGCGGTACGCAGTGGTGCAGACAGTAGGATGAGGAAAAGGTTATGTCCCCTGTTGCCCAGTTGATCTGGGGGTTATGAGCCCGGAGCCATGGAAGACCCAGGATGACTGAGTACAGAGGGGACGCTATGACGTCCAGTAACAAGAACTCAGCATGCCCTTCCTTGGCCTGGGTAAACACTGGAATGGTCTCCTGGGTTACTGTGCCTGATTTTATGGTGGACCCATCGTCCAGTCGAACGACCATAGGATGCTCCTTAGGTCGAAGGGGTATCTGGTGGTATGCTGCGAAGGTGATGTCAATGAAGCAGCTGCACGCACCAGAGTCCAGGATGGCCTGCACAGGAACAGTCCCGCTGGGCAGCTGCAAGGTAACAGGGAGCACAAGATGAGCCTTGTCACTAGGCAAATACAGGAGTCCACCGAGCTACTAGTGGGCTGCTTGCCGGCCTTAGCGGGACAGTCTTTCACTAGATGCCCGGAACCTCCAGAATATAGACACAGGTTCTGAGCTATGCGTCTTTGGCGTTCCACAGGGGTTAAAAATGGGCGACAACGCCCGATAGGCAGGGGTTCCTGGTGGTCTGGACTTAGGGTCCTGGACCTCCGCCAGGGTAAACGTTCCGGTCCAGTGGATCTCTTGGCCCTGCGTTCCCACAGTTGCCGATCGATCTGGATGGCCAGATCGATCAGGGCGTCTAGGGTGTGTGGGACCCCGACTCGAGCCAGCTCGTCTTTGAGCGGCTCCGAGAGACCCAACCGGAATGGATAACTGAGAGCCACCCCATTCCAGGCAGTGTCGGCGTTCCATCACCGGAATTCAGACACATACTCCTCTGCCGGCCGGTGGCCCTGTTGGAGAGTGTGGAAGGCTGCCTCTGCTGTGGCTACCTGGTGGGGGTCGGTGGGGGTCTTCATACAATCGGCCATTGCTTGGAAGAATCGGCCCAAGTTGGAGATCTCCGGTGCCTTTTGTTCCAGAAGGCCCAGGTTTGGGGTTCCTCTCGGAGGAGGGAGACAACGAACCCCACTTTAGTGGCTTCCAGCGAGAAAGTCCGGGGCTGGAGAGCAAAGTACAGTTCACAGGAATTGCAGAATGCCCAGAACTCTCCTGCAAACCGCTCAGGCATGGGCACCTCAGGCTCGTTAGGTAGGACCCCTACGGTACATGGGGCCGATTAGCCGGGACTGGCTGGTGCAGGACTGGAAAGTTCCTGCAATCTCCCTTCCGGGTGATTGTATCCCTCCTGCAAGTTCTTAACAGCCTGGGTGAGGCCCTTAAGGTGTGCACACAGCTCATCCATAGGAGAGGTCCCCTGCGCAGACTCAGGCATGGCTGTCCGTTGCTGTCACGTACCTGGTGGATGAGTCTGACTTATGCAGGGGATCACCTCTCTTGCGGCCCTGGTTCAAGAACCCCTGGTAGTGTAGACAGGGAACTCAGGAGCACAGGGGGGCACGAGGGCTATACTGGACCACTTGATGATAGGTGCAAGTCCACTGGGCTCGTGCAAGTAGAAGAGTAGTCGTACAGTCCGAGTTGGCAACTGGCTGGCTTATGCGGTACAGAAGGAGCAGGCAGGTGGGTAGTCGGGTGCAGGCAGGGTTGGCAATGTGCGGGCAGCAAAGGTACAAAAGGGCTAAGCAGGAGAGTCGTCGTAGGCAGGCCGGGATCAGGGCAGGCGGATAGTAGAAAAGTCCAAAGAGAGCCGGGGTCACTGGAACAGGAAGTCACTCAGAAGCAGACATAAGGGTCACAGGAAAGTCTCTGACAGGCCAACACGGGTCACTGGAACGCTGTAGAACGGACAGCACCTGCTTCATTGTGCTGTCCTGCTTAAATGGCCGCTATTGGCGCTATTAGCGCCATTAGCGGGCGCACGCGAACGCGCATGTAAAGCCAAAAACTTAACTTGGGAGCTAGCTATTGGAGATGGGCACCCAGTTGGCTCCTTCACCGGGGTCCTCTGAAGTTTCCCGCCGGCTTCTGTAGCTGTACTTCAGGCGTCTTTGGGCTTGGGCACACTCGTCTATAGTGTCCAACTCCACCGCAGTTAAAGCAGGTCCCTGGACTTGCTGGCTTGCCCGTCTGAGCAGCCATAGGGCTTGAAGGCTTCCTGAACTCTGAAGGTTCATCACTGGGTAGAACAGATGGTTTGGCAGTCAATAGAGCCATCATATCTATCAGCTGAGACACCTGAGCCTTAAGGAGCTCGCACTCGGGGTCTCTATCAGCAGCACTAGTCACTCTGACCCCGGCAACAGATTCTGGACTCTGATTCTTTTTCTTGCTTTCCAGCATGGCCTCTTCTTCCTGCACAGTCCTGATAAGATCTGGATACTTCAGGATACCACCATCTAGCTGGGTTCTCAACAGGAGGGTGATGGGGTCCAGAGGCTGGGCACCCCTCAAGACTTGTTGTGCATCGACTTCTTCCACTTTCCGGGGGTCTAGACCTTTTTTTAGCAAGATCTGATGCATGATCTTGTCCAAACGTCTCATGTAATCAGACAGCTTCTCTCCCTCATTTTGGTAAGTGTGCTCCAACTGGTACATGAGATCAGAAACCTTCTCTGGGCGCCTGAACACATCTTGCAGAATGTTAAGGTAGTCCTGTGCAGCAAAATTTTGCTTGCTAAACTTCAAGTTTCGAATGGCTTCTGAAGCAGGCCCCCTCAAACTGTCCGTGATTCTTTGTTTCTTATGGGTCTCAGGTATGTCCCACTCATCCAAAGCCTGTGTAGCCTGGTCCAACCATTCTTCAAAGTTGTCTTCCCCTGTAGGCACAGGTTGTGTTCCAGAAAAGGGGCAGAGCTTCCGATACCCAGTTCCCGAATATGTTGGAGTATCTCTCTGGCACTTTGACATGAAGTTCCCTAAAGCAGCGAAGAACTCCGGCCCAATCGTGGCCAGGGGGGTCAGGGAGGGAACTTTTTCTTCAGCGATTTCCACTTGACTAGAACTCGAAGAACCCTCTTCTTGAGCCTTAGGGTGGATTATGCACAGTTCTGTTTTATTGGCCAATTGTATATTGGTGCCTTGGAAGTGCTCAGGACTTCTTTCTTCCATTCTAACAGTGCGTAAGTGCGAGAGGTCCCGCGGTCCGGCCTGACATCAATCACCCATTGATTTGTTCTTCAGTCCAGGCCTCCCCACGGAGATTGATTACTACACTCGTCTCCGAGTGGGCACCTTCTTCACTACACCAATGCAACGCAGCAGCAGGATCCATCTTGATGCCTATAGGGATAGTGACTAAGGAAGTTGACTGCAGAGTAGCAGAAATATCCCGGATGGACGAGCCCCCACGTGTAGCGGTACCCCCGAAGGAGCTGCTAATGATATTTGTATTTGTTCCCGGGCCTTTGCTTCTCAACTCCAAATAACTGTCCCAACCCCTCTGGCACTCCCAGCAACAGTGTAATTGCAATTGTACAGTAAAACAGACACAAATGTAGTGAACAGGAAGTTTGTTTACTGAGAGACTTCCCACAATCAAACTGCTGATATTCAAATGTCAAAATGACAGACTTCAAAATAATACAATCAAATGGCTTAAATGACTTCAAAGTGGCCTATGCACTCAGGCATAAAGGGGAACTGATCTGACTTGCCAACAGGCAGTCTGTTTCCCTCAAATCACTAAATCACTAATACCAGGGAAGTAACAATGAGAGCCCTCACAATGGAGATATCCAAAATCTTCGACTAGCCTGGCGTTGGTGCACTTGGTGTCCTGTTGAGCAGAATTAACAAACAGGTACTTGTAAGTATCCTGGTAAGGCAAAGTGGAATATAGGATGCTAGCAGTATCTTGGTAGGCAAAGTGTAATGTAGTGACCGTTCAGCAGGGTGCAAGTGTTCTTACCAATGTGGGCACTGGTGAGGCAATGTAGCCTGACTACTGTGTCTTTATAGATGGGCAAAGCGCCCACTCACCCATCCTACGACCAAAGGATCAAGCGATAGGTTCCCCGAACGGCCCAACTGGTCCCCATTAGAGTTGAGCGAACCCGAACTGTAAAGTTCAGGTTCGTACCGAACTTTGGGGTGTCCGTGACCCGGACCCAAACCTGGACATTTGAAAAAAAGTTTGGGTTCGAGTTCTGGGTTCGGGTATTTGATCACGCATGTTGAATAGCTGCAGGGCAGCCAATCAACAAGCGTTTCACTGGTTTGCCCTTAGAAGCCATCACAGCCATGCCTACTAATGGCATGGCTGTTATTGGCCAGTGCATCATGTGACCAGCCTCTTTATAAGCTGGAGTCACTTAGTGCTGCATGTCACATGCTCTCTGGGTAGTGTAGGGAGAGGATGCTGCCGGTGCTGTGAGGGACAGATTGCAGATAGATAGATAGGTAGAGATTACTACTACTACTGCTTTTAGGGACAGATTGCAGATCTCATCCTGCATTACAGAACGATCTGACTGGACTAGGTAGAGTCTACTGCTTAGAGGGACAGATTATTGTTCTAAAATCATCTTCTAGTTCTATAGGGTCAGGTTCCTGCTGTTGCTTTAAGGGACAGATTATTGTTCTAAAAAACATTTTGCAGCCCTCTAGCACTTTCCAGGACTCTTTTACAGTCATTTTTGTGGCGAAAAGTTTGGGTCCCCATTGAATTCAATGGGGTTCGGGGTAAAGTTCGGGTCAAGTTCACTACCGAACCCGGACTTTTTTCCGAAGTTCGGCCGAACCCGAACATCCACGGGTTCGCTCAACTCTAGTCCCCTTGTAACCGGATTGACCCATGTCCTCAGGAATGCCTGGGGATGTCCTCTGGGATCCCTCTCAGATATGATGTCCATCACCATCTGACCCCTGGAGCTGTGGCAGGATCAGCACACAGACTTCTGGAACTGTGGCTGGATGATTCCCCTCTGTGGTTAACAGCAGCCTCTCTGGTCACATCTGTCTCCTTCTCTCCCTCATGGAGAACTCCCCAGCCTTCCAAAATGGAGTCCTTAGCCAGCCCTCTGCTTTTGCAGAGCCCCCTGGGATTTGTAGTTCTGTGCCTTTAAAAGTTAATGGGGCAGCTCTCTCAAGGACTTCATATTCCAGAGTCCTTTGCGGTTTCCAGGAATCCCTCTGGTCCTGCTGCTTGTAAAAGCCTCCTTATTCACATAGAAGCATACCAGGGAATCCAGTGTAATCTGATCCTCCTGTGTCTTTTACACAGCTTACATTGAGTTCAGTCTGCAAAAAAAGAGGGGGGGGGATTTCACCCAGGGGCTGACAGGCACATCTCTCCCTACTAAAAGAGCATGTGTATTTACAGCGGTCTCCTGGCAAAGTTCAGAAGTAACGGGCAGCAAAGCGGGCCCCGCTACATATATATTGTAACATAGGGGATCATTAGCTCTAGTGCTAGATGCATTTTTAAGTGATTCACGTCAGTCAACACTTCAGTTCTAGGGCATGGCAGCCCATTGTTATTAAAAGGCAAATGGAAAGTCTGTGTTTCCCATGCAGGAGCTCTTCTCCAGTAAATACAAATAAATGGAAAATGCTAGCCCACTTGGCTCCAAAGCTCTCACTCAGCTTTAGTTGCAAACCTCTGCTCTTTATGTCAGGAGTCCGTGGTAGTGAGCTCTTGTAGATCGCCAGCTCAGGGTTCCCCAGGGTGCAGAGTCTAAGCCCCAGGCTGTTTCTTCACCAGAGCTCCTGATGGTGGGGATGGTCGGGCCCCCAGGTACACCTAGCCAAGGCCATCAGGGTGGGCAGCGAACAAGCACAGACTGTAAACAAAGCCCGGGCCGGTACACAGGTAGTCAGACACAGTATGGACAAGGGGTATGCAAATTGGAGCTCAGAGAACTATAAAGTTGCTCAGGCAATGTGGTTTTCACTGAGCATGTCTTATATAGCCAGTTCCCGACCGCGTGCCGTGTTTTCACGGTGGCAGTCGGGATGCTGAGCGCGAATCGCCGTAAAAAGACGGCGATCTGCGAACAGCAGCTAGGGGGCGCGCGCACTCGCCGCACTCCTGAGGAGTGTGCCCACGGCTCGGGCGGACCCAATGTCCACCGGCGAGCCGCAATGAGCGGCCACAGGGAAAGAACGGGGAACCGCCGATGTAAACACGGCGGTTCCCCATTCTGTTAGTGCAGGCATGGGAGATCTACTGATCCCTGTCACTGGGATCAGTTAGATCTCTCATGCCCATGTAAGCCCAACCCCCCCACAGTAAGAACACACCCAGGGAACACAGTTAACCCCTAGCTCTCCCCCCCAGGTTAACCCCTTCACTGCCAATGGCATTTATACAGTAATCAGTGGACATTTAAATTTCTGATCGCTGTATAAATGTCATTGGTCCCAAAAAAGTGTCAAAAATGTCCGACATGTCCGCTGCAATATTGCAGTCCCGATAAAAATCGCAGATCGCCACCATTACTAGTAAAAAATAAAAAAAAATAAAAACCCCAGAAATAAATTCTCATCATCCGTAAACGCAGCCACTTTTGTGCAAACCAATCAATAAACGCCAATTGTGATTTTTTTTTTATCACAAATATGAGGAAGAATATAAATTGGCCAAAACCGGTGAAAAAAAATGTTTTTTTATATTTTTTTTTTGGATTTGAATTTTAGCAAAAAGTAAGAAATTTGGGTTTTTTTGCAAAATGGTCGCTCTTCTTTTGTTTATAGCGACAATCAGAAATGACGCAGAGGCGATCAAATGCCACCAAAAGAAAGCTCTATTTGTGGGAAAAAAAAGGACGCAAATTTTGTTTGGGTGCAACGTCGCACGACCGTGGAATTGTCAGTTAAAATGACGCAGTGCCGAATCGCAAAAAGTGCTCTGGTCCTAAAGCTGGAAAACCTTCCGGTTGGTAAGTGGATAGACAAGCAAACTAGGCGGCGGACCAGGAAGTGATGGAAGGGAAGGAGATGAAGGTCCACAGAATAGCAGACAATGCCCATAGGTGAGCACAGCCAAGCCCCACATGTGAAAGGAATCAGGTAGAGAAACACTGCAGCAAGGAGGTAAGAGTACACAAGCAGGAAACTGCAGGCTAACTTGTGACAGTACCCCCCCGCCCCCCCATTATGAGGTCTCCCCACTAGTTTGGGGCCAGGCTTGAGTGGAAACTTTTGATGTAAAAGTTTCACCAAACGAGGGGCAGAAACATCAGTAGAAGGAAACCAACGCCTCTCCTCAGGACCATATCCCTTCCAGTCAATTAGGTACAAAAGCCTCCCCTTGGAGAATTTGGAACTCAAGATTTGCTTGATTTCATACTGATCAGAGGTACTGACTGTTGGAGAAGGATGACGAATAGGATGGGAAAACCAATTGATGATGTATGGTCTAAGGAGAGAAACATGGAATACATTAGGCATTCTTAGATGTGCAGGGAGATGGAGCTTGAAAGCGACAGGTTTAACCTGGCAAAGAATTGTAAAGGGACCAATGAGCAATTGCACTTACATACAAGGCACATCAGCTGTGCTGGCTGTAACAGACACTGCATACAAAGCCGGGATAACCACAATATGACGTCTGATCACAGGCTCCACCCCCTAGACACATGTTCATCATTAACGTGACTTCATCAGTATGGGTGGAGCTAAGACATCACCTAGTAAGCTTATATACTGCTGCAAAAGCTGCGCCCACAGAGCGACCAGTTCCTCTCCAGCATCTCAAAACACCGGAATGGCCAGTTTCCAATATGGCGGCCGGCAAACTTCTGCCCACACAGGTACCGGAAGTAACATATCGGCTAGAAAAACAATACTGAAAATCTCCAGCGCAAAACAACCAAATCAAATGCTATTTGTTATGAATGTATATCCTCATAACATCGGGAGCCAGGCAACCAATTTAAGTCACATAGTGGTTATCCACCTGGACACTAGAAATACTACCTCACTAAAACACAGTAATAATTTAAAATAATAAAATACATAAAACAAATGTTATAATGATAATTCATAATACAAATCAAGGGCACTGTCACTAATGAAACAGTTTCGATCAAAGCCAACGTTTAAACCCCTAGGTGTAAGGGCCTTGGTTTCAAAAATCCAGGAGGAATTACTTCGACTGAGCTGCCTCACAAAATTACAACCCTTCCAATGTTTAGTGACCAATTAAATCCCCCAGAATCTAAAAGAATCAAGGGATCTATTATGTACATATTTAAAATGTTTTGACACGTTATGTGTCTCGATACCTTTGCGAATATTTCTCACATGTTCTTCTATTCTAATATAGGAGAAAAAAGCAGCGCTCGCAGGTGTCTCTGGAGGTGCTGTGGAGCCAGGCACTGGGTCAGAGGGGGGGGAGGAAGTGTTGGTGCATCCAAATGGGAGTGTCGTCTGTGGGGCTGCCAGCTGAAGGAGCAGAAGTGGCTCTGTAGGTAGTAAGCAGAAAAGACAAGCGGCGCCCCACTAAGTGTAGTAGAAGGTTAAAAACAACCAATTTATTAAAATTGCACTTACAAGAGGGAAGTGTATATCAGGCATATAAAGAGTCCAACGTGTCCCGATCTGAATGGTCCGTGTGCTAGGGGTCCTGCCTGCACATGTGTCTGGTCACTCCGGTGGGTTCCGAGGCTCCAGGCAGGTGGGCGAGGAAGATAGCCAGGCATGTCGAACCAATGGGAGATTGGAGAAGGGTAGGAAGGCTGTTCCAGGCGCGCATTCGGAGCAATCCGTGCTCCTTCGTCAGGCCTGCCTGGAGCCTCGGAACCCACCGGAGTGACCAGACACATGTGCAGGCAGGACCCCTAGCACACGGACCATTCAGATCGGGACACGTTGGACTCTTTATATGCCTGATATACACTTCCCTCTTGTAAGTGCAATTTTAATAAATTGGTTGTTTTTAACCTTCTACTACACTTAGTGGGGCGCCGCTTGTCTTTTCTGCTTCTATTCTAATATGAAGGGCTCTGATTGTGCGACCTATATATTGAATTCCGCATCCGCACTGTAACATGTATACAATAACTTTGTGAGACAGCTCAGATGCAAATCCTTCTTACACCTAGGAGTTTAAACTTTGATCTAAACTGTTTCATTAGTAATAGAGCTGATGTGCCTCGTATGTAAGTGCAATTGCTTTTATTTACCATAAACCGTATTTTAGCAGAGAGCACTAGATATTGCCTTTTTTGTCATCTGCATATATGGGCTGAGAGGCTTGATAGACTTACCAGTGGAGAAGTGGAAACCAGAGAGTCTTTCCATTCCCAGAGTGTAACCATACCAGATCCCCCAGGGGGAATATTGCTGGGTTTTTTTTCTCAATAATTTTTATTGAAGTATTTCAACAAGGTACAGAAACACATATCTGTTAGGGTGATATCTATCATACATACATTGTGCGTAGAATACATGTATCCAATTACTTCACATACAGGTATAATATAAACTTTACCTTAATGTAAAACAGTGGAAAGAAGATTAATTGCCATACATAACTGGTCACATAGATGGTATTGACCTGAATGGTCCAAGTGAACTATCTACTGTGCCTCCAGAACACCCAATCACCCCATAAAGGGATCTACTGTGACTGGGCGGGGTCACCGAGACTAGTCACTCTAAGGCTACACGTTAGGCTTTCCACTATTCAATCTTTGTCTGTAATTAGAACTTGCAATAGCATTGCTAACTAAATAGAAATAACTGTGGATTAAGATAAGAGGTTGTTATGACAAGAAGATATGAAAGCTGCATCGTTCCATTAATCAATATCATAGATTTAGAGATTTGCTTTACGCCATTGTAGCCATGGTTCCCATTTCTTGCTGGTTTGTTCTGTGGTACCTATGTTGCTGGCCATTATCTGTTCGTACAGTGTGTGTTGGTTGTCTCTATGACTTCAGATAATGTGGGGGGTATGGGGTTTTTCCACTTTCGGGTTATGTTAAGTTTTGGCAGCCAATAGGATGTTGATCATGGTATATCTGATTTTTGGTGGATATTTTTCTGTGTTGAGGGACAGTAGAGCAAGATGGGGTGTCGGTGTTATTAGCGTTTGTGTTATTTGTGAGAGCAGTGCAAAAGTCTTTTCCCAGTAGCGTTTCAATGATATACAATCCCACAGAATGTGGAATAGGTCTTCTTTTTGACCGCAGTTTCTCCAGCACAGAGGGGATTGTGTTGGGTAGATGTGAGAGATTTTTGCGGGGTTCAGGTACTATCATTGTTATTTTAAGTGATAGTTCCCATAGGGTAGACCTGCGGGTGGCTGAGTAAGTGTTTTTTAATGTTGCGGTCTATTGTTGTGTTGAAAATGTGGACCCTATGTCTTTTTCCCATTCTGTAAAAGTTTTGGACTTATAGAGTGCATTTTTCAGTTGTATTGTAGAAGAGGTTATTGCTATTTATCTCGGCGTGGTAGGGTTAAGATATAACCAAAAGTGGTGTGGGTAGTTTGATGGGCCATGTGTGGAATGAAGTAATACAGTGTTTAATTCAGATATAGGAGAAGAGTTCTTTGCTTGGGAGAGAGTGTAATTTTTGAAGTTTGTCAAATGGTTTAGGGATATTGTGTTTGAAGAGGTCGTTGATATTCAGGATGCCTTTATCTTGCCAAGGAATGAGATATGGATGCCATAACATGGTGGAGGGATTGGAAACCTATATTAATAGGAGATACGACGGGATTGTTTTGTGATGACTGGATTAATATATTCCAGGTATGTGCAGATACTAGCATTGTTGGAGGAATTGATACTGGGATTCAGGCTCCTAATGGTACACTGAGTAACCAGTTGGACAGAGAGCGGTCAGGAAGGTAAGATGCTTCTATTTTGCCCCATGAGGGTAAGAACCAGTCTTTTAGGTTTGTGAGTATTGAGGCATAGAAATAGACTTGGAAGTTCACATATCCTGCTCCTCCCACTATTCGCTGTTTAATCAAATGTTTGTGGGTACACCTAGGTCTTTTGCCTAGCCAAATATATTTAGAGAGTAGGGACTGTAGTGATTTGAAGTAACTTGGTGGGACAGGTATTTGTAGTGTCCTAAAAAGGTAAAGGAGCTGGGGTAGGTGGAACATTTTAGAGGCTGCTAATCTGCCCATCCAGGAAAATTCATATTTTGATAGTTTGGTAAGGACAGTTTGTAGTTGCAGTTTGAGGGGTAGATAGTTGAAAAAAGTGAATTAATTGATTTGGTCAACTGGATTCCTGAGTAAGGTATACTGTCATCCGCCCAGATATAAGGGAATTTTTGTTGTAGGTAGTTGTGTGTGGTGGCATCTATATAAAGATCTAGTATAGACGATTTTGTTTAGTTTACTTTGTAGTATGACATTTTGCTAAACCAGGATAATTTTTTTGCACTTCAGGTAGTAAGGATGTGGGATTGGTGAGTATTAGAATTACCTTGTCAGCAAATAAGCTGATTTTATGCTCTTGGGATGCTATGGTTAAACCAGAAATCAGAGTATTAGCTCTAATGTGCTCGGCCAGTGGGTCCATTATTGGATTAAAGATCGGGGAGATAGGAGGCAGCCCTGTCTTGTACCATTTGTTATTTGAAAGGGGATTGAAAGAGCTTCGGACGTATAGACCTTCGCTGATGGTGAGGAGTATAATGCCATTATGGCATTTAGGAATCATCCCGGAATCCAAACTTCTCCAAAACCGAGGATAAGTATGTCCAGTTCACCCTATCGAATGCTTTCTCTGCATCCAACGACAAGAGCAGAGAAGGTGTTCTGGTGAATTCAGCATGATGGAGTAAATGTATTAGTCTTCTGGTGGCATCTGAGGATTGGCAACCTTTCGTGAAACCCGATTGGTCTTCATGTATACGTTTTGGCAGGATGTTGGATTACCTGTTAACTAATAAATTTGCATAGATTTTTGAGACGATATTTAGAAGTGAAATTGGGCGAAAATTTTTTGGGGTTTTGGGGTCTTTTCCAGGTTTTGGAATGGTAACTATAATGGTAATTGCCTCAAGCATCTCGGAGGATAAGGAGGATGATGAATCAATAGAGTTGAGGAGTGTGCATAGACGTGGGGAAAGGATATTTCCAAATTGCTTGTAGTATTCCCCTGTGGACCCATCAGGTCCTGGGGACTTTGAGTTTGGGAGATTAGAGATTACTTCTGTAATTTTGGTTAATGTGAAAGGTTTGTTTAGTGACAAGAGTTGGTGTGAATCTAAAGAAGGAAGTTTGATATGTCTTAAGAAGTCTTGGATTTTTGAGTGTGTGGGTTGATGGGTTTCTGTTTTCAAGTTGTATAGATCTCTGTAGTATAGACTAAAAGTGTCTGCAATAGCTTGGGGTTTCAATAGTTTTTTGCTTGTACAAGGAGGGTTTAAATGTGTAATCTTAGCCTAGATACGCTGACCCTTAACATATGATGCCATGGCTTTGCCTGCTTTGTTGTGAACATTTTTGCCTTAAATTTTCTCTGTACCTTGTCGTAGGAGTCTAGCGGGAGAGATCGGAGTTCAAGGCGCAGGGAATATAATTTGGATTGGGGGGACTCTGAAGGATTTAGTTTATTTCTAGTGTCTATATCAGCGATCGCTTTAGTCAGTTCATCTATTCATTGTGCTTTTTTCTTTTTCGCTCTAGATCCTAATTTTATAAGCAGCCCTCTCATAACTGCCTTATGGGCATTCCACACTGTCACCGGGTCTGAGGTAGATCCAGAATTGATAGAAGTATTCCAAAAGTTGCTTTCTGAGGATAGCATTGTATGTGTCGTTGTGGAGGATGGTATTGTTCATGTGCCATAGGAAAATTTGCGAGGTAGGGGATTTGTCAGAGATTTTGATACTCACAGGAGCATGATCAGACCAGGTGACAGCGAGTATACTCATAGAGATTACATTCTGGAGTAGCCATTTATCCAAAACAAACAAGTCTATGTGTGAGTAGGTGCTGTACCTCAGAGATAAGAATGTATAGTCTCACTTACTGGCGTGACACCACCTCCACATGTCATATTAAACAAAAACTTTTCTAGAGGGGAGTCATACCTTTTGGAGCCTCCAGTAGTGTCCATCCAGTTGTTCGGTACTATATTAAAGTCTCCACATAAGAGAATGTTTCCTTGGTTAAGGCTTTTTGCCTTTTTGAGAGTTCTATTGAGAAAGGCCACCTGTCCTTGATTTGGAGTGTATAGGGAAACCAGCGTATACAGCGTAGAGTTCATGGTGCATACTAGTATTATGTAGCGACCTTCTGGATCTATGATGGAGTGATGTAACTGAAATTGGCTAGTGTCGCGTATTGCTATTAGAACCCCTCTCTGTTTCTTGGACTAGGATGATTCGAAGAGATGAGGCAATTGGTTGTGTTTACAGATTGGGTGTGAGTCTTTGATGAAGTGGGTTTTCTGAGCACATAACTAGAGTTGAGCGAACTTCTAGAAGTCCGGGTTCTGCTGGTTCGGCCGAACTTCGGGACAAAGTCCGGGTTCGGGTCCGGACAGAACCCGAACTTTGTCCCGGACTGAGTGTGGGTTAGACATTTGTGTTGGTTAACGGAGTAGAGAAGCTTAGTAGGATCAGGTTCTTTGTCTCTCCCCAAGATTATCGTTATGCGCTGTGATCGGTTAAAGTCAATGTAGTGAGGTAGTATCTAGGTCTTCCAGCGATGTATTATGATCATACGTGGTACTTGAGATGCGACATATGCGACCAAAGGGATATGTGAGGTTTAGTTCCTGTCCACCGGAAAGAGTTATCTTGAGAGTTTTTCCGTTTTTCGGAATTGGTTCCTTTGTAAGAGAA
>BLSH010513011.1:84522-100531 GCA_018402905.1 Glandirana rugosa | reverse complement strand
ACGCCTCCTTTTCCTTCCCCCCTATTCCTTTCTAAGTCTCTTTTCTCATGGTTTACACCTTTAAGTACTACACACGAATGCCTACGGCCTTCAACTTCCAATAGTCCAACACTGCAAACTGACCACAAACTACTTTGGTGAACTATCATACATAGTGACACCACTCATCCCCACCTATGTCAACAATAAACAAGCACTATGCTGCTCTACGGAACACAAATTTCTTTTTTTTACCAGTTGTTTTATATTCAACATTGTATTATTTCAATATCATGTATGTTGTAACTGTCACACCACTGTTTCCATTTTGTAATGGCTATTGTATCAATATGTTGAAGATTCTTGTAAACCTGCCTTTTACTTTCCAATAAAAATGTATTGAAAAAAAAAAAAAAAAAAAGAAAACCTCTTAGGGAAGAAGGCACAAGGACAAAGCTTACTGTCATGCATTTGAAGGATGGCCCCCACTCCCAAGGATGAAGCATCTACCTCCAAGAAGAAATGCTGGAGAATGTCAGGACGTTTGAGAATAGATGCAGAGAGGAAGGCCATTTTGAGCTTGTGGAAAGCCTCAACTGCTTCAGGAGGCCAGGTTCTGGCATTAGCGCCCTTCCGGGTTAAAGAAGTGATTGGGGCCACCAGAGAGGAGTAATAAGGGATGAACTGGTGATAGAAATTGGTGAAGGGGGGCATGGCCTGGCTTGAGCAGCGGGAAGACGCGATTCTGCAGAGCTCCGACAGCTGGAAACAGAATCCACCAGAATCCGTGCTCCACAGGGCTGGAAGAGAGGTAAAAACACCTCATCCACACTGCACGGGTCCTGCACTGCAGGACTATATATTATTTAGGCCGAAATTCCACCATCACCTGCAGCGGTGGAGGCCGCAACTCAATCCTCGGCCTAAATTTGCCGATCGTGACCCCCGACCTCACATCAGAAACGGCACCGCAATCTGAGGAACCCTATCATTATCTGGACAGGTAAGGCTCAATACCACCCCAGCTTCGCATCCCATATTCCCTGCTGCGGCTCTGCCCTTAAACCGAGTGACGGAGGTGCCGCTGAAGAGACTAATCTCGGCTGGCACAGTCTAGGCCACAAAGCCTGGTCACTGGGCTCCTTTCCTGCCTTCCCACCCGGCCACCCGGATATCCAGCCTAAAGAAGCCCAGGATAGACATTTCTGCAACCTAGATCTCCCTCCAGGGTGCCCACAGTCCCGCTGTCCAGTCACCGAGGCGGGCGGGGGCACTGGTGGCTACGCGAGCCCGAGGCTTCATTGCGGCCTCCGGGGGCCGCCATCTTGATACACCCCCTCACCTGAATCCGAGGCCTAGGTACTTTTCTCTCAGGGGTGCCCACTGCAAAAATACATACTGATGCCCAGACAACCCCCCTAAGGTCCCCTGGTCCTGTTACTATTAAGGGAGAGTGGAAAAGCTCTATTTCAGCGACCATATTGGTACACCTTCATCACCCCCTGAGGCCTCCCTGCCGTGGCTCACCCTTTTTTTTGCAGCACTACAACTACCCTGTGGGGCAAATGCCCAAAGATGGACTTGTGATAAACCTTTATGATGGCTGACATATGATTATGTAAGCCTGGTCCCCATCTCTTCCTCTCTGGCCCCTGCTCCGCAACAAATGTATATTCAGCAACAGGGGCCCCAACATTTATGATTCTAGCAGCATTCACAGGATATGGGCAAGATAGGATTCCAGAAACATTTCTATAGAGGGTTCAACCCAACATCAAAGCCCCAGACTTTGCACTCTATGGAACGTTACTTGCTTAGGCCGCAGTCTCCAGCCTTGAGTAACACCGCTGACCTCCATGCTACAGCAGAAGGCATGTCCCAACTAACCCAAACCCCTTCACCTCCTGTACCCGCTGCAATGGTTACAGTAGAGGTTCTGGACTCTTACTTAAAACTTCAGACCCTGTTACAGGATTTGACACATAACATTGCTAAAGAAGTTGGGAAAATTGCCCAGGAGCTCAGAGGGGAGATTGATAAACTAGAAGAGCGTACTGACACCCTGGAAAATACATTTGACAAATTGGTGCACTATGTTTATGTTTTAGAAGAAGACAATGCTGCCCTCAAACACACAGTCTCTCAACTTCAGCTCCAATAAGAAGACCTGGAAAATAGGGAACGTCGACAAAATCTGAGGATCCGCGGAGTCCCTGAGACGGTCAGCGACAAAGAGATCCGCCTGTTCCTTTTGGGTCTTTTTGTCACCTTGGCTTCTCATATTCCGGACATAGACTGGCAATTAGACAGAGCCCACAAGTCATTGGCACCTAAACCGCCTCCTAATGCCAACCCGATAGACATAATAGTACACTTCAACTTCTACGAAAGCAAAGAGGCTCTGACTGTGGCTACACGCAATAAATCATGCATAGATTACAAAGGGAACAAAATCCAAATCTTCAGTGACCTTTCACCCATCACTCTGGCTAAAAGACGCAACCTACGCCCGGTCACTATCCATTTACAAAAATTTCAGGTGGCTTTCCCTTCCGTTTATCGGCCTCTAAAGATGGTGTTCAATATTCCATAAAGGATCTTCCTGAAAGTAAATCCTTCATGCGCAACTTAGGCCTCCCGCCTATACCAGGAGAAGAGCTCCAGCTTCCCCCATGATCACAAGATCCCTCTTGACACCTGCCAAGATCTGGACACCAGTGCATCAGAGAACACAAAAACCCTCTTCTACCCCTCAGCGGTCTGCCCCCTCGAGATCCCCTATTTGAGACTTAGACCCTTCTTGAGATGATCTGGTTGTATCCCACGGACGACTGAGACTAAGTCTGTCTGTGATCTGGGCCCAAATTCTGAGTTTTCACAGTTCTCCAGGTTTCATTGTCCTATCTGAGGATCGTTTTCTTTTTTTCTATTCTCAAATGTTAGGTCCTTTGTATTTCTCAGAAGAGACGGGACCATATTTTCCACTTTGTGGTTGCTGTTTCTGGATCTGATTATGCGTCAGGCCAGGCACCCCTTCATGTCCAGAGGCGGCTGCCCTGGACTCCTGAGGTTTTTTTTCACCTCAGGCCTCTCAAAAATTGTTTTGTGTTTTATTATGTTCCTTGTTTTTTTTTTTCTCTTTTCATCAGCAGACTCTTCTCCAACTGTTTTCCATGTGCGCTATGGAACCAACATGCAACAAGGTACTGAACTGTCCTCCACCAGGTATTCTACCACTGTGTTCAAGATCTGTGCACCAAGGTCTTTTATATTTTTTCTTATCAAGGTATCGATTGAAAGGTTTAATCCTGCAACACTATGGCTTTAAAAATATATTCTTGTAATGTAAAGAGTCTGAACTCCATACAAAAATGATGGCTGGCCTTGAAGGAATTCAGATCCTCAGGGGCTTAAGTGATCATGGTTCAGGAGACTCACTTCAAATCTGTTAGCTCCTTTAAATTCACCTCCAAGCATTTTCCCATAACTTTCGTGGCCTCTGATCCCTCAGGGAAAGCTGGAGTTGCAATCTTAATCATACACTCTTGAAATATACACATAAGATCCTCATTCTTGGACCCTCAAGGTCGCTTCATTCCCCTGAACTGCGATCACTTACACGCATCTTTTACCTTAGCAAACGTGTATGCTCCTAATGTGGGTCAAATTGGATTCCTTACAAAAGGTTTTTGAACAAACACAATCCTATTCCCAACCCTTTACAATTATAGGAGGGGATTTCAATCTCTGCATGTCATCAAATAGAGATAGATTCGCACTTTTCCAACCCACCCCACCATTACATGCTCAAAAAATGTCCACAGACTTCCACAAATTGGTTAGATTCTACAACCTCTATGACACATGGAGGGTACGACACCCTACCCTCAAACAATATATGTTTTATTCTCCCCCTCATAAATTATACTGCAGACTTGATAATTTTTTTGTCACGGCATCAGTGCTCCCAAGTGTAGTTTCCTCAGAGATAAATCCCATTACGTGGTCTGACCATGCCCCTATTGTCCTAGACCTGGCCATGTTTGTTTCAACACCAAGAACCTGTCATTGGCGTCTGAATGAGACATTCTTGCAAACATCAAACATTAAAAGAGACCTACAGGACAAACTTTCAGAGTTTTTTCAAATGAATGCAGGCTCAGTTGCGGAGGTTTCCACTTTATGGGAAGCTCATAAAGCCTTTTATAGGGGGGAATGCATCTCTACAGGCTCAAGCCTGAAACGGGACTCCAACAAATTAAAAGAAGAGCTTTTGGTCCAGTTGAGTGCTGCTGAAAAGAAACTACTACAAGCTCCCACTGTAGATCGCTTGAGAATTGTGGTAGCGGTGCACAACCATATCAAATCTTTGACCATGAGCAACACGTACAAATCACTACTTTGGTCTAGACAGAGGTTTTATGAGTATGCTAACAAGCCACATAGGATGTTGGTCAATAGGTTAAAACCGAGATCATTCATGTCAGTACCTGACCATCTACTACAGTCAGAAGGTACTCCCACCCATTGTATTATGAGAGCTTGTACAACTGTCTCAGCACTGACCCGAACTCTAAGTTTACCCAAGAGCAGTTCGAAGCTTTCATAAACACCTTACGATTACCCAGAATTACCCTGGAACAAAATGCAGGGGGGGCGTGGCCTGGCGCGCGACGAGGATGGCAGCACACTAGCGGAGCTCCGGCTAAGACACAAGATCCCGTAGCTACAGAACCACCTGCTCAGCACTAAATGCCGGGTAAAAGAGCCTTCACCACCCCGCGCTTAAGTTTAAGAAGGGGACTGGCAACTTCCTCGGCCAGAAACATTTCTGAACTGTTTAAGCCGAGGTCCGCGGCCCGCTCCGGACAGGAATCCAAGATGGCGCCGAGCCGCAATGAGGAGGAGTACAGTGAGGACTCTCAGTCAGCTCCGGAGGACTCAGGTAGGGGCCCCTCACATGCTGACCACCCCCTGACATACGCGGATATGTCGGGGTTTGCCGCGGACATAAAGTCCACCTTTTCAGCCGCCATTACCGACCTAAAGTCTAATATACTAGTACTGACTGAAAAGCTGGCGGCCATGGAGGCGGTAGGTAAACAGAGAGATAAGGCCATCAGGAGACTGGAGAAAGTAGCGGTGACCCACTCCATTCATTTTATTGAGATTAATAGACACCTTGAGGACTTGGACAACAGGGGGCACAGAAACAATATTAGGGTGCGGGGGATCCCCGAATCGGTGGAGGTGGACCAGATTATCCCGGCCTTACAGAGAGTCTTTAACAGTCTATTGGAGAGACAAGAGGACACAGAGATCTACTTTGTGCGGGCTCATAGAGCTCTCAGACCTCTAGGCCCTGATACAGCTCCCCCAAGGGACATAATATGCTGTCTCCGGGACTTTACAGTCAAAGAGGACATAATGAGACAAGCGAGAAGAAATGACAGAATAATTTTTAATGGGGAAACGGTTATGCTCTTTCAGGACCTCTCCCAGATAATGCTGAGGAACCGTAGAACCCTGCGCCCCCTCTTGGAGAGACTTAAAGAGAAAGATCTGAAATAATCGTGGCGATTCCCGTTCGCTCTGATGGTCACACAAAATGGTCACCAGCACTTTTTCCGCACCCCTGCAGATTTAATGGAGTTTTGTGAAGCCTTGGACCTGGGCCCTGTTGAAGTACCGGACTGGTATGCCGAATTCCTTACCCGTCCATGCGATGACAGTCCCACTAGACCAGCCCACTTCACACCAGACCGGGCTAGCCATAAGAGAATGAAAGGCAGCAAAGGGGAAGGCTCTAAGGCCGGCACCCCGCTTCAGAGACATACTCCTGCACGCTCTGCTGACGCTGACTAAGGCCCCAGTGGAGCGAGCAACCACTACCATTGACTCCGCAGCCGAGTGCCCGCAGCAGCTGCGATCTGTTACGATCTGCGGTCATATGCATACACTAGATGGGTTGCCGTTCTTACCAGACGCCCTAGGGTGGTTCCTATTGATTATTGATTTCACATAATGTTGTTTATAGGGAAACCGTGTTGAGCCAATTCACTGCTATCTTATACAGTTGTTTAGTAGAAATTGTTTTCATCCTCCTTTCTCCCTTCCTGGATACACAGAGTGTGTGTTCCTGAACGGAGAGGAGAGAGGTGCGGACGCACCCGGACAGAGCGCAGCCTCCCACTGCACCCCCCAAAAGGTGGGACGCTGGTTCTCCACCAACTTCTGAAGTTTTTCGTTAATTGACGATCTAGGCATTTCTTCCTCATTTTTCACACCTTTTTCTCCTTCTTTCTCTTTACTTTCTTGACTGTTCTTTCTTCTCTATATTTCACTTTTTCTGCAGTTCTAAGAGAGATACTCTTTCTGCAAATTGACAATATTTCAAGTTTGTCTTACAGCGGTATAACAAGGGGTTTGAAGCACATCTGATCCCTCCCCCTGAGACATCCAGATGGCGTATGCTTCGTTAGGGCAGCAGCCCACGGTCCTATCCCACAATATCAGGGGTTTGAACATACCTGAAAAGAGGACCACCCTCCTGAGAGAGCTCTGAAGAGGTAAGCCACACTTTGTGTTCCTGCAGGAAACACACTTTAAGACTCACCATGCACAGAGACTAACCGACTCCTTCTTCACACGGGCAATACATGCAACCAATAATGATTCCAAGTCGAAGGTGGTCTCTATTCTTATTAGTAGAGAGGCCCCATTCGAATTAATAGAACAGACGATAGATCCGGGGGGCAGGTTCCTATTTCTGAAGGGAACCTACGAAGGTAGGCCCCTGACACTTGCAAACGCTTATTTCCCGAACAAAAATCATGTCGGGTTTTGCCAAAAAATGACACATGCCCTAAGGGGCTTCGCCTCGGGGTGTCTGATATTGGGGGGAGACTTCAACGTCCCTTTGAACCCCCAGTCCGACACCTCAACAGGTAGGTCTTCTGTGACATACCGGGCCCTCAAAAAAATCAAAACGTTGCTCCAATCGCTTCACTTGATAGACACTTGGCGCCTCCTACATCCTGAAGGTAGGGACTTCACCTTCTATTCTACACCACAGGGAAGGTACTCCCACATAGACTATCTTTTCATATCACAGAGGGATCTGGAGGGCTTGACACAAGCCCATATAGGTATTCAAACCCTATCAGATCATGCCCCGATCTCTATAACACTGAACCCAATAGACACTTCTAAACGTAGCCCGGTCTGGAGGCTCAATGCCTCACTCCTTACAGACCCCGAGCTACTACCAAGGGTGAAGGCCATCCTTGAGGAGTTCTTCGTACGAAACACTACCCCGGGAGTAGACCCCTTGAGTGTCTGGGAGGCCCACAAGTGCACGGTGAGGGGAGAGCTAATCAGATTGGGAGCCAAACGTAAGAGGGAAAGGAAAGCTGAAATAACAAGACTGACGGATAAAATTAACGAACTAGAGACTTTACATAAACAATCGCTATCCACACAATCAGCTACAGAATTATTAGAGGCAAGAAAGGCCCTGCAGCAGATACTAGATTACAAAACTAAAAAGTTGCTTTTTTTTCAGAAAAAAATGTATTACGAGTCGGGAGATAAGACGGGGAGGCTTTTAGCAAGAGCTTTAAAAGATACTATGTCCTCCAATACAATCAAAGGCATCAGACGATCCGACGGCAAACTAGACGTTACTACAGACGCAATTGCCAAACACTTTCACACATTCTACACTAAGCTCTATAATCTGACGCCCCAACACAGACCGGCAGGTTTACAGGGTGACAGGTCTGAAGTAATTCAGGACTATCTGCAGAGGAGTGGGATGCCTGTTTTAAACTTGATACCGCTAGTCTTGATGACCCAATCACTGAAACAGAAATAACTAAAGCAATCAGTGACATGAAAGCCGGGAAAAGCCCAGGCCCAGATGGGTTCACAGCCATTTACTACAGGACCCTTATGGATATCCTGACGACACCGCTGGCCGGGGCCTTGAACTCCCTACCTGATTCCAAAAGAACATCTCCCGACTTTCTATCAGCGTTCATTACGGTTATTCCAAAGGAGGGCAAAAACCCTGAGGTCTGTGCCAGCTACAGACCAATCTCCCTACTCATCCTGGACCTTAAGATATTCACGAAGGTCCTAGCCACGAGGCTGAGACCCTTATTGGGTAAGGTGATAGGACGGGAGCAGGTGGGCTTTATGCCGGGAAGGGAGGCGAGAGATAATGTGACAAAAGCTCTGCTCCTAGTCAAGGCGGCTCACACCAGAAAGATCAGGGGCCTTCTCCTGTCCACGGACGCGGAGAAGGCCTTTAATAGAGTCTCCTGGGATTTCATGCTAGCCACCTGTCACCACATAGGACTCCCTGCCCGGATGTTGGCATGGATAGCGTCCCTCTATAGGAACCCCTCGGCAAAACTGAAAATTAATGGGGCTTTGTCCAAAAAAGTTCCAATTACGAATGGCACCAGACTGGGGTGTCCACTGTCACCCCTGCTTTTCATTTTGACTCTGGAACCATTCATTAGAAGGATCAACGCCAATCCTGACATAAAGGGCTTCGGGCTGTCGGGTAGGGAGTTCAAGGTGGCAGCATACGCGGATGACCTACTATTTTTTCTAACAACCCCTCATATCACTTTACCCAACCTCACACTAGCTTTCGGACATTTCGGATTTGTCTCCAATCTGAAAATTAATTACACGAAATCTGAAGCACAATATACCCGAAGCAGACCTCACGCGGATTAAACAAAATTCTCCCTTTAGATGAGACCCCCAGAAACTGAAGTACTTAGGGATTTGGTTAACCCCTAATATTAATTCAACTTTCGCTCAGAACTTTCCACCCCTGCTGACAAAGATGAAAAAAGATCTAGATGGTTGGAGCGCAGGATTTTTTTCCTGGTTTGGTAGGGTGGCCATAATTAAAATGGTCCTACTCCCCAGGCTGCTTTATCTATTACGCTCACTCCCAATTCAAATCCGAATGGGATTTCTGAAGACGGTGCAATCGCACATTAGGAGCTTCATATGGGGTCATAGGCACTCCAGACTCAAACTGGCTTTACTGACAGGATCCAAAGCAAAAGGAGGGTTAGGTGTACCGGATGTCAGAGATTACTATAGGGCGGCGCATCTCACAAGGGTCATAGACTGGCACTGCCACAGGGATATGAAGGACTGGGTCTCCTTGGAGGCCGACTTAAACCCCTTACCACTGACTTCCGCACCGTGGCTACCCGGGGAGAAACAACCCTTAGACATGAAGATCCACCCGATCACACAGCATAACCTCGAAGTTAAATCCCCTCACTCCTCTACAAGACAACCCGGACTTCGCTCTGGGTCAGGGAAACAGGATTTTCAGGTCCGGACTCACGCAACAACCTCTCTGTGTGGGCGACTGCTTCCATAAGGGTCAAATGAAGGACCGTCAGACTTTAAGGAGTGACCACACCCTTGCACAACTCCCATTCTGGTAATTTTTACAGCTGCATAGCTATCTCTCAGACAACAAACATAAACCACACTTTATTAGGCCATTGATACCCATGGAGTCGGCATGTCGTGCAGGTGAGCATCTCCAAAAAGCGACTTCGGTCGCTTACCAGTGGCTCCAGTCGAGCAGGGCCAATGAATCGGAGGGTCTCAGGAGGAGTTGGTCAGATGCTCTCCAAATGGAGCTCTCAGACAAACAATGGACAAGGGCATGCTCGTTGGCTCACCAATGTTCCATTAGCACCAAAATGCAGGAAACTGCTTACAAACTTCTATCACAATGGTACATAACCCCAGTTAAGTTGAATAAGTGGAGTCCGCAGACATCCGACACATGCTGGCGCTGTCAGAGGGAGAGAGGCACACTGTTACATATATGGTGGCAATGCTCAGCCCTCAAACCATTCTGGGATGCGGTTAGGAAAGGGATCGTTCACATAACGGAAACTGATCTCATCCTCGATGCGGCAAGTTGCCTGCTGCACATAAACTATTTTTCACCCAAAGCTTACAAAAAATCCCTTTCCAAACACCTGCTGAATGCAGCAAAATCCTTGATCCCTCTACACTGGAATTCTACCAGTATACCTTCTGTTAGGTGCTGGCTGGCCAAGGTGTCGGATGTCTGCGAAATGGAGGAAACACGGGCACAGGCTTCTGAGCAGGTGGAAAGATTCCACAAGACGTGGCAGCCTTGGTTTGCCTTTAGGTGGTCAAATAAATATAAGTCATTACTCTGGGAAAGATCTACCCCCACGGTCTGTTAGATCGCAAAAGATCAGTCTGGTTCTAGGCATTTTTACACTGAGTGTCTCTCTTCTCATATCTTTCTCATATCTACCTCTCTTCTTTCATATTTTACTGCTCTTATTTCTTACTGATACGTCTCATGATAACACATATATCTGTGAACCTGACATTGTCTTTAATTTACGATATCGTTCTAAGAGATTCTCCTAGAAACGAATATGTTACAATTATAGTCACTCATTAATAAATCATATCTCGCATATTAATGCTTTCTCAATGCCGGACCTGTTTTGCCAGGTGAGTTATAGAATTTGTTGTATTGTAACAAGATTTCATGGATGTACTTTCATGTTGCCTTAATAAAAGCTTAATGTTTAAAAAAAAAAAAAAAATGCACAGATCAATGCGCCTATTACATTTGAGGAATTAGCGGAGGTTATAGGCCACTTGCCATCACATAAAGCTCCAGGCGCAGATGGTCTCCCGTACTCCTATTACAAAACATTCCTCAGAGTTTTAGCCCCTCACATTTTACAGCTATTTACTTCTTTGCAAAAAAATACACTTCCACATAGTCAATTTCTATCCGCATTCATAACGGTAATACCGAAGCCAGGAAAAGATCCTGCTTCCCCGGACAACTATCGATCAATTGCCCTTCTGAATTCGGACTAAAAAATATTCACAAAAATACTGGCAAATAGACTATCGTTAATACTGCCATTTTTGATACATAAAGATCAAGTGGGTTTCGTCCCGGCCAGGCACGCAGGCGACAATACAAGAAGGACCATAGACCTTATTGACCTACTGACCAGGACTAAACACTCTGCCATTGTTCTGAGTCTCGATGCCCAGAAGGCTTTTGAGCACTTGAGTTGGCCCTATATGTTTGCAGTATTACATCAGTATGGTTTCTCAGGCTCCTTCACTGGGGCACTGCGAGCACTATACTCAAAACCCACCTCTCAAGTTCAGCTGTCCTCCTACTTGTCGCAGTCGTTCTCCCTAAGTAACCTCTTCTTTTCATTCTCAGCCTGGAGCCCTTGGCCGTAGCCATAAGGGGCCAGGCGGATATTCGGGGAGTGCGGCTGCGACAACAGGAATATAAACTATCCTTATTCACGGATGATATTTTACTGACCCTTACCCATCCCCACACATCTCTCCCTTCCTTGCATAGACTTTTGATGACTTTCAGCTCAATCTCGGGATTTAAGATTAACTCTTCCCAAACTGAAATCTTACCCATTAATATACCATCAACACAACTGACCTCCTTACAGACAACATTTCAATATCACTGGTGCACCCACTCACTTAAATATTCAGGTATACGTCTTACCCCTTCCTACTCTGCGATTTACCAGGCAAACTTCCCACCTCTATTTGCTGAGCTTGATCGTTTAATGCAACAACGGTCCTCCCTTCCACTCTCCCTTCTTGGCAGAGTCAATGTTCTTAAAATGTTAATCCTCCCAAAATTATTGTACTTATTTGAAACTCTTCCTGTTTCCATTCCACTGGCAAAGCTGAAACTACTCCAGAGGAAATGTTTATGTTTTATATGGAATAATGCCTCCCACCGGATTGCAGGCTCAGTAGTTACGGCCCTAAAAAATAGGGGAGGTCTGGGATCACCGGATCTAATAAAATACTATTACGCCACACATTTACGCACCTTAACCTCTTGGACATCTAGAATGGCTTAAAACAGGTGGGCTGAGATAGAATTGAGCATCACTAGGCCCGTACACCTTTGTTATATGTTTTGGCCTTCTTGAGGTAAACATACCCCCCAACTGAAATCGTCTAGGCCCCATGCTTTTTACCTTATCTATCTGGAGGAAACGTTCAGGGAAATTCTATCTCTCATCCCCACATCCTCCTCTTGCGAACGTACTCTTCAACCCAGATATCCCAGACAGTCTATCATATGATCGAATGTTACCATGGACTAAAGCAGGGATATTCCAATTACGCCATCTAGTAAACCTGGTGACATATAAAATCCTTTCTTTTCCAGACCTACAATCTAAACATGAGCTTTCCGATAAGCTCCGTTACTCCTATCTACAATTTAAACATTTTTTCTCTAACATATCAAAGACCCTTTTGTTGGATAAACCCACTGACTTTGAGGTACTTTGCGCTAAAGGCCCTTATGAACCTCGGCATATTTCAACTATCTATAAAATTCTCCATGAGGCTATCCCGCTAACTGATGTCAGCCACAATTACATGAGGAAGTGGGCCACAAATTTGAATCAACCTATCTCCTTGATAGATTGGGGGAAAATATGGGAGTGAACCTCTAAAGTCTCCAGATGTGTAATACAAAAAGAAACAGCGGTTAAGATTCTTTTATTCTGGTACAGAACCCCAGACATCCTTCACGCACGCCATCCACAGACTTCCAATCAATGTTGGAGATGTAATAAAGGCGTAGACACTCACCTACATATCTTCTGGGACTGCCCATCTATCCAGCCATTTTGGATTCAGATACAAAATGTGCTACAAACACTACTTGACATTCCGGTTCCACTCAATCCCCTACATTACTTGCTGGGACTCCCAATTCCAGGTATTTTCGAAAACCGGGAAAAGGCTAGCATCCTTTGTCCTCTTAGCAGTGAAATGGGTCATCCCTAGGTGTTGGCTTTCTACCTCCCCCCGACTCTCTTACAGGTTCTCTCTACCTTGGCAGATATAAGAAAAATGGAACATATGACTGCAATGGTAGACGACTCTGTGCCACGTTTCTCTAAGGTTTGGGAGGTGTGGGACGCCTCCCAATATTCCTCAGAGCAACCTCACACACCATCTTAAGAACACGTCACTTATAGGAAATAATATCTATTGAACGGCTTTAAGTTCATGCTATGATACCTGACACCGACCCCAGTTCTTTGTCTTCTAATTGTACAGATCTTGACGTCCATAGTGTTTACTGTTTTTCTTTTCTTTTCTTTTTCCGGGTATACTGAGCTTACAGAGCTGGGGCCCTACATTAATGAGGCCATCTTCTTTATTCCCAAGTTACTTGGAAAGAAAAATGTTGTACCATCATTATTGTATGATTATTATGTATGATTTTCTATATAGTACAACTTTGAAAATGTTATAAATAAACAATTAAAAAAAAAAAGAAATTGGTGAACCCCAAAAACCGCTGCATAGCTTTTAAGCCAGAAGGCTGAGGCCAGTTTGAGATGGCCTGAAGTTTGGCAGGATCCATAAACAGCCCTTTATCCGTGACTATGTAGCCTAGGAAAGGAACCTGGGTTTGCTCGAAGAGGAACTTCTCCAACTTTGCGTACAGGCGGTGGTACTGAAGACGTAGAAGAACCGTACAAACATGCTGACGATGGGTGTTCCAATCTAGAGAAAAGATGAGTAGAGTTGAGCGAACACCTGGATGTTCAGGTTCGGCGAGTCCTGCCGAACTTTGCGAAAAAGTTCGGGTTCGGTATCGAACTTGACCCCGAACCCCATTGAAGTCAATGGGGCCCCGAACTTTTCGGCACAAAAATGGCTGTAAAAAAGTCCTGGCAAGAGCTAAAGGGCTGCAAAAGGAAGTAAAATGGGGGTAAGAGTAGGAAAAGTGCCCTACAAAAAAATGGGGATTGGGAAAATAACTTAAAATCAAATAAAAAAAATAAAAATGGGAAGGGGGGTGGATGTGGAGTAGGAGCCTAGAGGCTGACTAGGCCGTGACCGTGGCAGTGTAGGTGGAAGTGGCGGTGGTGGAGGAGGAGGAGGAGGTAGCCAACACTTTTTGTTTTTTTTTTCTAATTGGGGTAGCCCCCAAAATATTGAGGCATATTCAAAAAAACAAGTATACCAATGGCTGTGTGTGGCTGGTCTGAATGTCTATTCTGCACAAGGTACAGACAAGTCTTATGGGATCCATGCCTGGTTCATTTTAATAAACGTTAGCTTGTCCACGTTGGCTGTGGACAGGCGGCTGCGATTGTCTGTGATAACGCCCCCCTGCTGTGCTAAACACGCGTTCAGAAAGTACACTGGCTGCAGGGCAGGCCAGCACCTCCAAGGCATAAAGGGCAAGCTCAGGCCATGTGCCCAATTTGGAGACCCAGAAGTTGAATGGGGCAGACCCATCAGTCAGTACGTGTAGGCGTGGGCACAGATACTGTTCCACCATGTTGCTGAAATGCTGCCTTCTGCTAAGACCTAGCCTATCAGCTGGTGGTGCTGTTTGTTGCTAACCCTGCCTTCTGAGGTGCTGGCGGTGCCACAGCTGCGTTGGTGGCCTCTTCCTCCTCCTCCTCTGCCTTCGCCTTGTGCTTCCTTTGAGCCCCCGGTGTCATTTGGGAATGCCCTCAGCAGCGCGTCTACCGGTGTGCGCATCTTCCTCTCATGCTCCAGTGATGGAATTAAGGATGGCACGTTGTCCTTGTAATGGGGATCCAGCAGGGTGGCCACCCAGTAATCAGAACAAGTTACAATGTGGGCAACTCGGCTGTCGTTGAGCAGGCACTGCAGCATGTAGTCGGCCATGTATGCCAGGCTGCCCAGAGGCAAAGACAAGCTGTCCTCTGTGGGAGGTGTATAATCTGTGTCCTCTGTATCCCCCCCAGCCACGCTCCAGTGATGCCCACGAGCTGCGTTGGGTGCCACCCTGCTGCAGTTCCTCCTCCTCATTATCTTCCTCGTCCTCCAGAGACTCCACAGTGGAAGCACATGCAATCTAATAAGATAGGTGAAGGCAGATGGTCTGGAGGGGGCCCCACCCCTCCTTAAAGGTGCAGGGGCACTTTGAACACCCAGCATATAGCACAGTGGCTGCAAAGATGTCAATGCGTTGCCTGACCAAAAATCAAAACATACCAAACAATGACCACTGCCTACACCTATAACTGGCCTTTGCAGCAAGGGGCATTGGAGGGCAACAAACAGCAAAAACAAGGGCCAGGGATAAATCCAAGGCAAGTACCAAGCTCTACTTACCGGCCAGCTGCGACTAACCAAAATAACCTGTCTAACAGTATGCGTTTAAGAACAGGGGTTTAGTTGCACAAATTTGCAAATGCATGCGTAAGCTACAGGCCCCGCCAAGGCACCCTGTGATCTGCAGTCCTATCTTTGACCTGTAAGAGACTCCACAGTGGAAGCACATGCATTCTAATAAGATAGGTGAAGGCAGATGGTCTGGAGGGGGCCCCACCCCTCCTTAAAGGTGCAGGGGCACTTTGAACACCCAGCATATAGCACAGTGGCTGCAAAGATGTCAATGCGTTGCCTGACCAAAAATCAAAACATACCAAACAATGACCACTGCCTACACCTATAACTGGCCTTTGCAGCAAGGAGCATTGGAGTGCAACAAACAGCAAAAACAAGGGCCAGGGATGAATCCAAGGCAAATACCAAGCTCTACTTACCGGCCAGCTGCGACTAACCAAAATAACCTTATCTAACAGTATGCGTTTAAGAACAGGGGTTTAGTTGCACAAATTTGCAAATGCATGCATAAGCTACAGGCCCCGCCAAGGCACCCTGTGATCTGTAGTCCTATCTCTGACCTGTAAGAGACTCCACAGTGGAAGCACATGCATTCTAATAAGATAGGTGAAGGCAGATGCAATCTATTCCAATAAAACCAATCAGCGTCGACCGGCCATTCATCTCGAACCATAAACGGAACCTAAGTAGGGACCGGGAACAAAAACGACAAACAACGTGAGGTTACGAGGAACGACGTTTCCGGTCAATATCCACATCCGTCACCAGTAACAAACCATACAAAACTAAA
>BLSH010513011.1:43001-55179 GCA_018402905.1 Glandirana rugosa | reverse complement strand
TGTTCTTTGAGATAGGGAGGAATCCTCTGGGGTCAAGTGCAGGTCCTGCAAGTGATGTTGAAGATCTTCGACGGTTCTGCTGGTGTATTTGCGGCCTTGGTATGTGAAACGTAGGGAGAAGGGGAATCCCCATGAGTATATAATCTTGCGCTGTTGAAGGGTTTGGAGATAGGGTTTGAAAGCCCTTCGCTTGGTAATGGTAGTTTTGGATAAGTCAGCAAAAAGTTGATATTCATTGCCCTGGAAGGTGAGGGTGGACTTCAGCCTAGCAGACTGCAGGAGCTGTTCCTTGGTACGGAAAAAGTGCATTTTAGCAATAATGTCTCTTGGAGGGCCATTTTGCTTGCGTGGAGCCAGGGCTCTATGGATGCGGTCCATCTCAAGGCGATCTATGGGGATGGAGGGGGAAAGTTCCTGGAATAGGGCTGTGATCGTGGACTGGAGGTCTTCAACTGTTTCAGGGATTCCTCTGATTCTTATGTTGGAGCGTCTTGCTCTATTCTCGAACTCCTCTATTTGGGACTGGAGAGTGAGATTGTCTTCCTTGAGGGATTCTATCTCCTCTGCCTGGGCAGAGAGGTGATGTTCCATCTCATCCACCCTCTGCTCTAAGTCTGCTGTACGTTGTCCAAGCTCCCTTATCTCCCTTGTGAGTTTGCTTGTAATTTGTTCTGAGGTGTGCTTTAAAGCATGTTGCAGCATCACCTCAAATTGTTTGAGCAGACCCGGGTGTATGTCGTCGGGTTGCGAAGGGAGAGGAGAGGCTAGGATGTCAGAGTCTGATTCTCCCTCGTCTGGGTGCCGTAAGGGCTGCCGTTTGGGTGTTTTGGGTGTACCTGTTTTAGCAGCGTGCGGCGGCGCCATCTTGGACGAGGCCCGAGCCAGGGCCTCGCGTATGGTTTTGGTCCGCAACTTGGGCTTCGTTCCGGATGCGACCATAATCGCGATGTGGGTGGCTGCAGCGGGTGTTGCGGAGGCTGTGCCTGCGTTTTCAGGGTCTCTGGCTGGGTGTTAAGCGGCCGAATGTCTCGCGGCTGTGCGGAGCTCTAGGCAGGCATGACCGTCTCCTCGAGCTGCGCGCATGCGCCCCCCATTTTGAATGTTTCATTGCACTCCTTTACATGGGTGGCCCTGTCCCCTCTGGATTTGAACACCGGATGTGTATGAGGAGGGGTAGCCCGGACAGCCCCAGCCCCCCTTATTAGGGATCTGGGATGACGGGGGACCTGTCCCTTCCCAAACGGTGAGTTACCTGCTCACATACCCATAGTTCAGCTTAGTTGTTTGTTTGGGGTGGTGAAGTTTGAGACCACTGCTAGGTTTCTTCCCAGTTACTACCCCCGTACCGGGGTGACAGGTTCACCTCTGGGAACCACCAAAACAAAACTTTCATATCTCAAATTCAGTAGTCGATTATTTTGATTAGGTGGGCCAGCAGGGACAAAGGGCCACCTTTGGTTGTTTCTTTTAATAGAGTTGAGTTATTTGATACTGATTGCTGTTCCCCCATAAGGGGAGCACTACTCTACTATAGACTAATCCTGCGTGTCTACCATCTTGGCATTGTAGGTCTACGCTATCTCCCTTAAGACTAAGGGTTCCTCCCTTCCCTTCCCCCCCCTTTTTTTTTGCAACACCTACGCCACCTGAGCTGTAGGAGTAACCCACCTGACCGCTCGAACAATACAAAGATGCCATCACGTAACATACCTTGGCTCCCCTAGAGCTGAAGGTATATTCGCTGAGCGCCAAAGGCCTTAACACCCCAGAAAAACGCAGCAGCATCTGTCAGAGGCCCACAGACTTAGAGCCCATGTGATCTTTCTACAGGAGACACATTTCAAAAAGTCATCCATTCCGAAGATGTCAGAGAAACGGTTTCTTTGTTTGTCTTTGTTTGTGCTATCCCGCCACTGTACCTTTAACCTGCTAGATATGCTTCAAGACCCAGAAGGGAGGTTTCTGTTCCTGAAGGGCCTATGGCAAGATAATCCAATAACCCTAGCTAATATATACTGTCCAAATATCAAACAAATCCCATTCTTGAAAGAGAAGCTCCTGAAACTTTCAATGTTCCAGGAGGGCCTCTTGATATTTGGAGGAGATCTTAATGTAGCCCTTGACCCACTCCTGGACACCTCCAACGGATCTACTCCACTCCCGTACTCTGCCTCAGACAGGGCAAGGTCCAATTAACCTCACTTACACTGCGTGACAAGTGGAGGACTTTGTTTCCCCGAAAGAAGGACTTTACATTCTATTCATCGCCGCACAACAGACACTCGCGTCTCGTCTACTTGTTCATCAAACAAGCCGACTTAATATACCTTCATAAGGCCACGATAGAAGCTATGGTCATTTCTGACTATATTCCGATCACCATGACACTTAGATTCCCAGATACTTCAACTCACACCAGGGTTTGGCGCATGGATGCCTCGATGCTCTCGGACCCGGCCGACCTAGCTGATATCACACTGACACTCAAGGACTATTTCATGACTAATGACACCCCAGATGTCACTCCCCTGACCTTACGGGAGGCCCACAAATGTGTAGTGAGAGGCCGCATGATCTCTCTGACAGCCAAAAAAAGCCCATCAAAGAGCTGGCCAACAAAGTTAGCTCTCTGGAAGCCCAACACAAAAGGTCTAAAGCTCTACAGGTGGGAAGCGATCTAGCGGAAGCTAGAGCCATGCTGAAAGACCTGCTCTTCCAAAGGGAGAAAAGAAGATGTGTCCTAACCCATAGGCTTTTTTATGAACAGGGTAATAAACCGGGCAGACTGCTGGCATGTATCACCCAACAGCGTACCCTAGAACGCACTGTGCACCACATTAAGGATCATGCAGGGTCCATCCATTTCAGAAATGATGAAATTGCAGCACAGTTCCAAAAATACTATAGCTCTCTATATAATATTGACTCCGGCTCCCCGACTACTAGCGACCTCGCTGAGAGGAACCTACTGATTTCAAATGTTCTCTCCCAATTTTGCACCAAACAACTCACGACAGCGGAAGCGATATCTCTAAACGCTCCTTTATCCTCAGAAGAATGGGAAGCAGGCTTGAAAACCACCAAGCCAGGCAAATGCCCGGGCCCAGATGGATTACCCGCGTCATATTACAAAAGCTTTGCGGATCTTCTGGGCCCGAGATTCTTGAGGGCCTTTAACTCTCTTCCCACACCAGATCAAACCCCTACCACTATATCACTGTAGTCCCCAAGGATGGGAAAGATCCCTCAGATGTCAAGAGCTATCGTCCGATCTCACTTTTGAATGTAGACATGAAGCTCTTTTCAAAAATCCTGGCAACTCAACTAAATACATACCTACCGAAGTGGATAAACCTGGACCAAGTGGGGTTTGTTCCTGGCAGAGAAGCCAGGGACAACACCATCAAAGTGATGAATATCCACCACTGGCTGACTACCACACAGTGAGGGGGTTTCTCCTATCTATGGATGCGGAGAAGCCATTTGATAGAGTGGCCTGGGACTATATGATGGCAGTATTGCCAGCCCTGGGGTTGGGCAAGCGACTTTTGTCCTTCATCCAGTCCCTTTACTCCAGCCCCACCGCCAGGGTTCGGGTCAATGGCCACCTATCGAGTGCCTTCCCCATCCACAACGGCACGAGGCAAGGCTGCCCCCTCTCTCCAATATTATATATTCTTACTCTTGAAACTTTCCTCCATCAGCTTAGGGCCACCACAGACATAAAAGGTATTGAGCTAAAAGGCCAAGAATTTAAAATTATGGCCTTTGCCGATGATGTTCTTTTATTTCTTTCATCCCCCTTAACTTCCCTCCCAACCCTTTTAGACAAACTGAAACCTAAAAATCAACCTCTCTAAATCCCACGCATTAAATGTGACCCTCCCCTCCGATGTAGTGGACCTATGTCAAAAGAACTTCCTGTTCCAATGGACCTCCACAGCCATACCATATTTGGGCATTCATATACCTAGACTACTGTCAGAAACCTACAAAATAAAATTTCTCACAGAGCTACAGAAAATACAAAGCGATCTACAACATTGGGACATGCCACATTTATCCTGGTTTGGTAGGGCCTCCATCCTTAAAATGACAATTCTCCCCCGACTGTTGTATAAAATGCAGGCCCTCCCTATACAATTACCCCCTGCATTCTTCACTAGACTCAAAGTCATTTGCAGACAATTCCTTTGCAAGAGTAAATGCCTGCAGATTAGCTGGGAAAAATTAGTCTTGACAAAGACAAAGGGAGGTATTAGTCTACCTGATTTCCATCACTATTATATCGCCACCCACCTATCCCGTGTGGTGGATTGGAATGTCCATTACCACTGTAAGAAATGGGTCCAGGTGGAGCACTTGCTTTCAGAACCTAAATTAGGAGATGCACCTGGGCTCCCTAGAAAACACATGCCAACAGAACTTCTCTCCCACCCACTCATAGGCCCGACATTAAGCACTTTCTTTAAAGCATGTAAGCGCTATGCAATTTCTAACAAATTCGGCCCTATTACCCCTTTGAGAGGTAACCCGGACTTCCCGCCAGGTCTGTCGGGTAATTTCTTAAAAGACGTATGGCCGCATGACCGAATTCAAGCTAGACATTTCTTTCTCAGAAACAAATTCATTCAGCACAACACCCTAGCTGAACAATCTAAAACCTCCAAATTCCCACTCTGGTTATACTTCCAGATTAAACACTTTTTAGATCAGAACGTCGAGAAAGTTTTTCCCAGTCAATTACGTTATTTGAATCTCTTTGCGTTAGCACACTCTGGCCTGTTTCGAGGAGGCAGATCTATCATGCAATCCACCCACCAGTATTGGGAGGAAACAATAGAGAGAGAGCTAGACGAAGCTTCCTGGGAGTGGGTCCACCTACTTATCTACAAAGGCTCACTGAATGTGAACATCCAAGAGAATGGATATAAAATATTCACTAGAACAGGGCCCGAACCAGATCAGAAGGGCAATCGATATCATATCACTCCTGCAATCAGGCTGGGATGGAGGCCCCCGCCAGGAGGGCCTCCTCCTATCCCTTGACATGTCAAAAGCGTTCGATTCGATCTCCTGGCCGTTCCTTTTCCAAGTCCTACAATGTTGGGGCTTTGGAAAAATATTCATGAATACAATCAGCGCCCTCTATTCCTCCCCAGAAGCCAAAATTAAACTGCAGGGCTTTCACTCCTCTTCCTTTCCAATCAGATCAGGTACACGGCAAGGATGTCCTCTTTCCCCCCTCTTATTCGCCCTGGCCATTGAGGTTCTAGCCATCTACCTTAGGGATGACCCAGACTTCCATGGGGTCTCCTGTGGGGATCAAATTCATAAATGTGCCTTGTATGCGGATGATGTTCTTCTTTTCATCACGGATCCACATGTCTCTATTCCGGTGATTTGCAGGATCCTTGATGAATTTGGCCTTGCATCCGGTTTACAGGTGAATTACTCCAAATCTGTGGCTCTCAACATCAACCTACCAGACCGCATAGTTGACTCCATTAAAAGCAATTTTCGCTTTAGGTGGGATACCGCATCGCTTCCCTACCTAGGGGTGAACCTAACACCTTCCATAGCTAATCTATACTCAGCGAATTTCCCCCCTATGTATCATAAACTTCAATTGGAATTAAAAGAATGGGAGAAGTTAAGGATCTCTTGGCTAGGGAGAGTTAACTCCGTGAAGATGAACCTTCTCCCCAGAATATTGTACCTCTTTAGGTCTCTGCCTATAGCGATCCTCAGGGCCCCATTGAAAAAGTTCCAATCATTCGATTCATCTGGGGCAAAAAGGGACACAGATTGAACAAAGAAACCCTGTTTAGGCCCAAGGAACAAGGGGGAATTAATCTTCCCAATCTCACATGGTATTATCAGGCAGCGCAACTAGCCCAACTTTCGTCCATATACTTTAAAAATTCTCTCCCCGATTGGGCTCGGATGGAAAGGCTTGCCATCCCTAATCACACCATTGACTTCTTATTATGGCAACCCCCAAAGGCTAGACCCCCGATATTAGCCCCTACCTTATCTCACTCCTTCTCTCTCTGGGACAGCATGAAGTCCTCTCCCTCGCTAGTCTCCTCCTGGCAACCGCTCTCCCACCTATTCTACAATCCCCTCTTTGTTCCGGGGTTGGACATCTCAGCCTTTCGCTGGTGGCTGGATAAAGGCCTTTATAGAATTGGCCACTTTGTTAACCCCAGGGGCCCCCTTACGGCGACTTATTGCACCAGCAAATTAGACATGCCCAGTACGGAACGATTCCAGCATATGCAGATATCTCACTTCATCAGGTCCTTGTGCAGGAATGACAGCTCTCCTTCATCGCTTACAGCATACGAACTGTGGTGTGGTCAGCCTATGGAACAGAGGGGGGGCATTTCGGTTATTTATCACTCTCTGGCCTCCTCTCCCGGCAAAACTAAATACATGAGGGATTGGGAGGAGGAGCTTGGAGTGGGGCTGAGCCTTGAGTCTTGGCACAGAGCTTTCTCGGCCTCCTCGAAGGGCTTATGTAATACCGCCATAGTTGAGGCAAACATTAAGGTTTTAACAAGATGGTACCTAGTGCCCCTTAGGCTTGCCAGTATGTTCCCCAATTCCTCTCCTCTATGCTTTCACCAATGTGGCATGACTGGGTCCATGATTCACATCTGGTGGGAATGCCCCAAGATTAGGGGCCTATGGAACAACATTTTTCACTTAATAAGGAAAGTTACGGGTCTCTCAATACCAAACTCCCCCCAGACGGCTCTTTTTAATATGTTTGGCTCAGCTATACCGAAATTAACCAAACGTCTCATATCCTTTATCCTGTCGGGCACCAAGTTATCGGTGGCTAGAGCCTGGAAAAAACCCTCTGTCTCTTTTCTTCAGACGAAGAGGAAAATCTCTTGGATTATGACCCAAGAGAAGACGGCTAGCATTCTCCTAGACTCAGAGGAGAAACATGATGCAATTTGGGAACCCTGGCTGGCCTATTTGGCCCAGACATAAAATATGCTGTATTGGGTGGGGATCCCTGACCTGACATTGGGCTCTACCCCTTGCTGACACCTCTACCCCCTTGTCTCCCCCTCCCCCTTGCTCTTCTCTCCCTACTTTCTCCGTCTGCCTGATTTCTTCTCTCTCTTCCTTCCTTCCCTCTCTCTAGACCTGTTATGAGTGCCCTTAATGGGACACAGTTTACGCTGAGCGATGGAAAGGTAGTCAGAATGCAGTAGCTAGTGTGATCAGGAAGGGGTTTGACCCCTAGGGCACCTCCTTTCTGGGCACCCTGGGTCCCTTTTCATTCGCTCTGCAAGCCAGTTGGTTCGTTTTGTATTACATGTAGTTAATCGCATCTTCTAGCACCTCTGTGGAGGTCCTGGGCCATCCAGTCATCCTAGGTAGGGGGGACATGAGCTCCTCTTCTTAGGGATGGCCGCTCCAATCGGAGTGTAGCGATTTTTCGTGGGCCAGGGAGACCCCACCTGGGTCTGCCTTACTAAGGGCAGGACGAAGGGGGGGCGGGACCACCCTACCCTCGGGACCGCTGCACAGTATGTTCCCATTTGGGGTGCTGTCCTTGGGGTGGTGTCGCCCATGAACACCCCTGACGCCAGACAGGGGCCTAGCCCACAGTAGGGCCAGGGCCTTTCCGGATGGTAATTTATCACTCTATGTTTAACATTTGATAGCCTTCAGTTTTGTAAAATGCCTCAGACTCCTTTAGGTCTGGATTTCATTATATTCACTGTATCTGTACGTATGGATATGTCCTATTCTTCAATAAAAATCTATTGAAATAAAAATATTCACTAGATGGTACAAAACACCTGAAGCATAAAATAATGCAGTCCATCCCCAATGTATGTTGGCGTTGTGAGAAAGACTCGGGCTCCCCGCTCCACATCTGGTGGTCCTGCCCTGTTATTCAACCTTTTGGCGAAAGGTTCATACCCTCACGAGTGAAATTTCCTCCTTGCCGCTGGAATTCTCCCCATCACAATATCTTCTGCACTTGTGTGACATACCTGGGAAAAAATATCGCAAATCCATAGCTGTCCCCATGATTTATGCTGCTCGCCTTTGCATACCGACCCATTGGAAAATCACTAAACCCCCCTCCCTGAGGGAATGAGTCTCTAAACTTGAACGCATAGGTGAACTTGAGGAATTGATTCACATTTTGAAGGACCAAAGCACCACATACTCCATCACTTGGGACCCCTGGTTACAATTTGTACGCTCCCAATGTTTCCAAGACATTTTATCCTCCTGACGTTGTAGGGTTACAATCCTCTAGCCCTTTTCCATCAGGTAGTGATTTCACCAGCTCTCACGTACAGTGGCTAATACTTCCCTTCCTTTCCGATATGCTGGCTGCCTAATTTAGCTCTCTCCTGCTCCCCCTTTTTTCCTTCTCCTACCTCATCTTCCCTTTTTTTTTTTTTCTTTTTCTCATCCTAAGAGGGTCCCCAGAATGGGTGGATGGGACCGAGGCACTTGGCGTGAGCCACGTCTCCTCCCCAGCCCCCCTGAACCTCAGGGACCTATGCTCTCATTGACGATCAAAGCTACCCTTAAGGATTTTAGAGATTTCTGGTACACCCGTGAAAGAGGCCTGACCAGACTGACATGGTCTCTTATGGTTAATGAGTTAAAGGGCTCTTTAAACCCCATGAGAGATTCAGACAAGCTAATACTTTGTTGATCCAGTGTCCACTATTCCATGAGATGTAAACTTCCAGTGCTCATCCCACTACGAATATATAAATATGTTATTGATTAAGACCCCCTCTTTACCCTACCCATCTCCGCCGATTATGCCAAAAGTCATGTTTTTCGGTTATGTGAACCTCTTTGTCAAGATGTATTGTCCTATACCACATATGTATATATGTCGTTTTCTCATTATGCTTGGTAAATTTGTACTTTGAAAAATTCTTTAATAAAATTTTCCGAATAAAAAAATAAAATAAATACCCCCTAATAAAAGTTTTAACCCCTTGATTGCCCCGTCACCTGTTATCACCATATAAGTGTCACAGGTGACGCTACTTAGTTAGGTAGTTTTTTTTTCCTCTCAGGTTACCTGATATATATATATATATATATATATATATATATACACACACACACACACCTTTTATAGGTTTTAACCCCCTGATCACCCGACGGTGACCTTAGTTAGGTTTTAGCGTACGTTAGGGTCAGTGTCAATCCCCAGCAGGGTCAGATTTGTTACAGGTACTCTGACACGCATACATGCACCTAGATAGGTCAGTTAGTAGCATATTATCTGAACAGATCAATATCTGTGATCTGATCAGATCTATATTAGCGTCCCCACTAGATTAGTGTTCTAAAAAATGCGGCGTTAGCGGGATCAGCCCAGATACCTGCTGGCACCTGTGTTTAGCCCCTCCGCCCAGCCCAGTCAAGTGCAGGATCAATAGATCACTGACATTTACAAAACACAGCACACATATCTGCAGCATTTACAGAGATCATGTCCGATCCCTGCATAAGCTGACAGTGAATTTGGTAGCGACTTGAAACAGGCTCTGACAACCAGGTGCGCTTTTTTGCCTGTGAGTCACACTAGTGTACCTATAAATTTAGAGCCCAAAATGTCCAATTCGAGGTACACTAGTGATGAGGCCTATGCGATGCTGATCATGACAGACAAGAGCGATGGGGAAGCCTCACTGTCAGAATCAGGATCAGCATACAAAGCCGTAGACAGCAGCGGCACTCTGTGAGATATCTCTTACGACAGAGTAGCAGTCCCTGCTAAGGTCAGGCATACCCGATCCTATCCTGCTGTCAATGAGGTGCAAAAACCGCAGGGCTCTCGTATGGAGCAGAGAGCCAGTACTAGTTCCGCTACTCCTTCTGGTGAACTGGCAAGCACCAGTGGCCTAGTACATCCTGGCCAGACAAACCAGCACTGCAGTAACACTTGGTGACATGGCGAGTCCCATAAGTGCAGTTCAAGCTGGTGTGGATAGCACAAGTAGTGTCCCGCAGCCACGAAGACGAAGACAAACACAGGCCTGCAGAGCCCATAGTGTCCTTACTGACGCACTAGCAAATCCTGATTGGCAACCCACCACTGATGCAGCACCCGTACTTCCCCCATTCACTTCAACTCAGAATTCAGGTGGAAACAGTTGATTTTACGGCCATTGATTTTTATTCGCTGTTTTTCACCGAAGATCTATTGTGGACCAAAGCAATTTGTATGCTGGTCAATACATTGCCCCAAATCCGCATTTGTCACTTGCCAGAGACTGGAAACCAATTGCGGTTCCAGAATTTAAGACCTTTCTGGGCCTTTCCCTCAACATGGGCATAACTAAAAAATCTGAGTTGCAGTCATATTGGTCCACTGACCCAATTCACCATATGCCTGTGTTCTCTGCTTCCATGGTCAGGACACGATACAAGCAGATCCTGCGGTTTATGCACTTCAATGACAATTAACTCTGTTGTCCACGGGGTGACCCTGAATACGATCGGCTCCACAAAATTCGGCCCCTTGTAAACCACTTCAACACACAATTTGCAGCCTTGTTTATTCCCGACCAAGTTGTCTGCGTAGACGAGTCCCTGATTACATTTTCTGGCCATCTTGCAGTTTCTCCCCAGCAAGTGTGCCAGATACAGGGTCAAGATGTATAAGCTCTGTGACAGGGCCACAGGCTATACATATAGTTTTATGGTTTACGAGGAAAAAGATAGTCACGTGGAGCCGGAAGGGTGCCCAGACTATATAGGGAGCATTGGCAATATTGTGTGGAACTTGGTGTCAGCCCTATCCAGGAAGGGGTACCATTTGTATGTTGACAATTACTACACAAGCATGCCACTTTTTAGTCACCTGTTTGATCATCAAATTGGTGCATGTGGCACTGTGCGAACTAATTGCCAGGGCTTCCCCCAACAGCTGGTAGAATACCGACTTAGACGGGGAGAGAGCCTGCTTGAGAAGTAGTAATTTGCTTGCGGTGAAGTGGAGGGATACAAAGAATGTTTTTGTTCTTTCCTCTATTCACGCAGATACGACCATCCAAATTACAACAGCGACTGGTGTTATGGAGAAACGCCTCTGTGTCCATGAATATAACCAAAATATGGGAGAGGTGGACCTCAATGACCAGTTATAAGCGCCATACATAATTGCCCGTAAGGCCAGATGGTGGTACAAAAAGGTGTCTGTATACTTATTCCAAATGGCTATGCTGAACGCTTATGTGCTATACAAAGCGTCAGGACGGACTGGATCTCTCCTTAAATTCCAGGAGGTGATCATCAGAGCCCTTCTGTTTCCAGATGGTGCTCCACCCCATGTTCCCAATCCAAATGCAGTGCGCTGGCTGCATGGGCGGCATTTTCCGCATGCCGTTCCTGGTACCCCTCCAACCGATCCCCCCAAAAAAAGATGTTGTGTCTGCTGACAACGTGGATACAGGCTTGACACTTGCTTTTATTGTCCCTCCTGTTCTGACCAGCCTGGCCTTTGCATCGGTGACTGTTTCCAGCACTACCATACACTAGTTGAGTATTAGCGTAGGGTACAGCACTACAAACAAATAGGGCACACTGCCACAGGGTCTCCAAAGATGTCACCACTAGAGTTGAGCAGACACCTGGATGTTCGGGTTCGGCGGGTCAGTACCGAACTTGACCCGAACTTTACCCCGGACCCCAAACCCCATTGAAGTCGATGGGGACCCAAACTTTTCCACACAAAAATGGCTGTAAAAAAGTCCTGGCAAGTGCTAGAGGGCTGCAAAAGGAAGTAAAATGGGGTAAGAGTAGGACAAGTGCCCTACAAAAAAATGGGAATAGGGAAAATTGAACGGTCCTGAAAAAATGTCGGTAAAAACACACCTTTTCAAACCCAGGGGTAGCTGAAGTTACCCCAAACCCCAGGCCCCATTTCAAGCCCAGTTCAAGCCATGACTGGGCGGCTTGGGCTTGTAGGTCCACAGACGAGTTGAGATCACCACTGTAGAAACCTCTGGGACACCGTCACACGGGATAAACAAACATCACGACATGGGATGCGATTATGAGTTGATCACATACCATCACGACCTTTGTCAGTGGCTACGTTTCCGGTCCGACCAGTCTTGTCCTCCCTGTTATTTTCGTTCACAGTTCGGACATAGGTGCAACA
>BLSH010513005.1:225936-243402 GCA_018402905.1 Glandirana rugosa | reverse complement strand
TTACTTGATTTTAATTTATTTTCCCTATCCCCATTTATTTGTAGGGCACTTGCCCTAGTTTGAAGATGATTTTAGAACAGTTATATGGCTTCTACCGTTAATTAATACTTTTCAGACACAGTTTGAAGATGATCCACATTCACCTCGATTTTTGCTTTTTTTATGTTTTTATTTTTTAAAAAATATTTACAGTTATTTCCCTATCCCCATTTTTTTGTAGGGCACTTGCCCTACCCTTACCCCCATTTTACTTCCTTTTGCAGCCCTCTAGGGCTTTCCAGGACTTTGTTACAGCCATTTTTGTGCATAAAAGTTCGGGTCCCCATTGATTTCAATGGGGTTCGTTGTCCGTGCGATCGTTCGGGTTCCGTCCGGACCCGGACCCGGACTTTGTCCCGAAGTTCGGACGGACCAGCAGAACCCGAACTTCCAGAGGTTCGCTCAACTCTATCCAAAATACATTCTGCTACTCCTCCAGAATATGGCGATACCACACGTGTGAGGCTTTTTTTCACAGCCTGGCCACATAGGGAAGAGCAACATCCAAGTAGCACCTTCAGCCATTATCCACTTTAAGACCAGGCCTTCTTCTGACACTTTTTGATTACAAGTAAAAATCTTTATTTTTGCTAGAAAATGACCTAGAACCCCCAAACATTATACAAGTTTGTAGCAGAGGCCCTAGAGAATGAAATGGTGGGTTTTGCAAATTTTTATGTCACACAATTTTTGTGCAGCGTTTTTTCTAATGCAATTTTACACACTAACACATAACACATAAATATATTTTAGTTAGAGACAATATAATACCCACATGTTTGGTAAAATATAAAATAGGGAGTTGCACCGGGTAAATATATACCAAACATGTCACACTTTAAAATTGCACACCCCTTTGCACTCCCTTGTGAAATGGCATTAAACTTTGGCATTTGAAAATCTCCATAGGCAACACTTTATAAGCCACTATGGGTTACCAGTTTAGAGTTACATAGGAGGTCTGGTGCTAGAATTATTGCTCTGATTCTGACATTCATAGCCATACTTCACATGTGTGGTGTTATTGCTGTTTACGTATGTGTACAGGACCAACATGTGCATTCGCCTTTGCACTCTATTATGGGGCTTGGGACACTTTAAATGGTTTATTTATTTATTGGTGGGACGCTGGTACACTGACAGATGTTGATCGGCCACTGGTGGATACTGACAGATGTTGATGCCACAATGGTACACAATTGCACTATTGCAGATGTTTTGTGCACTGGTACAGATGTTTTATGGGGGCACTGTGACAGATGTGTATGGGGACAGGGGCAGTGATGCTTGGTGTACTGTGTGTGGGGGAGATCTGTGACAGCTCTGTGTGTAAAATCATTCTTACACATAGAGCTGTCACACACCTTGCAGATTCCCCCGTTGCCTCCCCCCTTGCACTGAGCTCTTGCTGAGTCACAGAGACACTTGTCTGTGTTTACACTGTGAAGGCTGTGATTGGACACTGCCATCACGTGATCGGCCCAATCACAGTGCCCATATTCTGATTCCCGTCTTGGCTGTGTCCTGTGATCACAGCCATCACAGGATCACGTTGCAGTGAGGTGGCCGCGCTGTGGGCACTCGTTCTGAGGGACATTGCTGAATGAGGAAAAGGCCCACTTGGCCGTTTATGTACAGTCGCCGGGTGGGAAGAAGTTAACTATTTTGAGTATAGATCTATGTTTGTCCCAGGCATATTTGAAGCCATTTACTGTTGACTGTCTCACTACCTCTACTGGTAGTTTATTCCAAGAATTAACTACTCTTTCAGTAAAATAATATTTTTTAAGATTGTTTTTTTAATTTCCTCTGTGCGTGATGCCTATGCCGTGCGTGAAAAATAACTTGTTAATATGACATTTTTTGTGAAAAAAATAAATTTTATTTATTTTCCAAAGATTTGTGGAAAAAAAAACGACAACTTCACAAAACTAACCATGCCTCTTACTAAATACCTTGGAATGTCTACTTTCCAAAAAGGGGGGTATTTGTACTTTCCAGGCTTTTAAAGCCTCGTACACACGGTTCGACGATCGCATACAACAGGTCGTACTCACGACCGTTGTATGCGATATCGATTGTTCGTATCTGCGATTTGAACAGTCGAACAAACGACGGTCATACAAGAGAGTTGTATGAGCAGACTAGAAAACTTGGTCGTACCAACAAGCTCTCATACGACCGTTGTATCGTGTGTACAGAGAAGTTGGTACAACAAGTTGTATTGTGCAAAACACGCATGCTCCGAAGTCAGGAATGGCTGGATGCTAATTACATGCACCTGAACGTTCTTTCCCCGGCCGTACGATCGTGTAGTGCAGTCGCCATAACGTTATAACCTCGGAACGCGTGGGTCCTGCGTTAGATTTACATCTTAATAACGCCACTCATCTACAGCTCAAAAATGTCAGCGTTTTTATGGGGCCATTGAATAACACGGAGAGCTGCAATAAACGCTAAAAAACGCAGTGGTAAAAAACATCTGTGTGTATGAGACCTAACACAGACCAAATAAAATGCACCGATGTGGGTTATTTTTTACCAAATAAATGTAGAAGTATAAATTTTGGTCATAATTTATGAAGAAAAAATACTTATTTGCAAAATGTTATAACAGAAACTAAGAAAAACACGCCTTTTTCAACATTTTTGGTCTTTTTTTTTGTTTATAGCCCAAAAAATAAAGAAAAACCCTGTGATGATTAAGTGTCACCAAAGAAAGCTCTATTTGTCTCAAAATAATGATAAAAATTTCATATAGGACTGAGTAATTATCATTCAAAATGTGCCAGCACTGAAAGCTGAAAATTGGCCTGGGCAGGAAGGGGGTGAAATTGCCCGGTATTGAGGTGGTTAATGATATTATTCATGGAATCCAATATCTGGATGAGTTCCGGTGTCAGAGCATTTCATCCAATGACACCGAACCTCCAACAAAACATTGGATCCATTCTGTATTCTTTATCTTTTCCATTTCCAACCATGACATCTTCCAATAATGTAAAGTCTTAGTGTATAAAGATCTGTAACCTGATAAGAAGGAATAGCAGCAATGCTCAGGGGTGTCGGTGTAACGCTGCCTGTGATTGCTTTTATGACTCGTAGAGTAAAAACTGAACTCCAGAACAGCTCATCATTGCAGGTCCTCTATTCTGAGGAATACACAGACTGGGGTCATCAGATTTCTGGAATTCTCTTTCACCCCCAAACTGATGTGGGAGCCAAGCAGAAGATACCAGGAACATGTGAGGCCGAGTTCACACCTAATACGGATTTGGCTCACAGCAGGGGGTCCGGTGAGTCCCTGTTCTTCATTTCAGCGGTGAATCAGGCCCAAATTTTTGCCTGAATTCGGACCTGAAACAGAGCCAAAGATGCATAGGACCCCTGTGCAATGCGCTCCGCAGCCGCCACAGAGATGTGTGAACTGGCTCCATTGAGAGCCGGGCACACTCTGCTGTCATCTGAAACCCTTACCCAATTGGCATTAGTGTGAACCCAGCCTGATAGGATGCAATGGGGGAGATTTACTAAAACTGGGGCACACAGAATCTGGGGCAGCTGTACAGAGTAACCAATCAGCTTGCAGGTTTTATTGTCAAAGCTTAATTGAACAATCTGAAGTTAGAAGCTGATTGGCTTCCATGCACAGCTGCACCAGATTCTGTGTGCCCCAGATTTAGTAAATCTCCCCCATTGCAACCACTCACCTGTATATTCAGAATCCCTTATTGATGATTGATGGGATCTGTGCACGGGAATACAGGGGATGGAGATGAGGAATATTCAACACTGTATAATTGTCAGGAAGGATCGATCACCTTGTAGAAGAATATTTCATGTATAAAAAAGCCAACACCTTCCTGTTCTAGACAGATACAATGTGTCCTGTAGAGGTCTTGTTATCAGGTCTTGTGTTGGTCGGGTTCCTTCAACCAGTTCTGTAGAGGAGATCGGAGTGTCAGGTAGAGAGGACACACAGGATCTCCCCCACCCTGCACCATCTCACCGTGTATAAAAGCATTCAGCATCTCCCTGAGATCTCCAGCGGTATCCCCCCTGTGTCTCATTACACTGCTGAGATCTCACTGAAACCTCATGATGTAGAACGGTTTAAAATTATCTTTGTTCTTCTTTGTTTGTGGAAAGAAAGTTATTTTTCTGTTTCTGGTATTGATAAAGGAATAATGTAAAGTCCACTCTTACAGGCACAGGGCTAATAAAGCTCTTAATTATTTTTGTCATAAATAAATCTGCTGTGAAGTGCACCGGCCATAGGAAAAGTATGGAGGATGTACTCACTTGGGTTGAGGTCAGGGCTCTGTGCAGGACACTCGAGCTCCTCCACCCTAAACTTGCTCATCCATGTCTTTATGGAGCTGACTTTGTAAGGGCACAGTTATGCTGGAACAGAACAAGGGTTTTCCCTGAATGTTTACCACCAGCTTGGTCAATAATCACATTGTAAAGTGAAAATGTTATACCCTGAGATAAAACCCTTGGCATTGTTTTCGTAGCTTCAACCAATGAATTGCCCTGGCAATCCTTTAAAGCTGAACTCCACCTCTTCATGACTCATTTCCTTCTCTTTCCTTCCTTCACTTACCTCCTTTCTCTGCCACGTCCACCTCCACCTCCTCCTCCTCCGCCTGCAACTGGTTTTATAAGTTCCAGTCTTTTGGGTACCATATGTATGAGAAAACACATGATTCTGCTCCATGGAACTCAGTGGGGGCGCCACCTCAATGAGACAAGTCTTCACCCATGGGTTGCTACTCCTCCTCTTTCTCATTCCTCACATTCCACATCTCCCCTTCCACAAGATTCTCATGTTGCATACACTTTAACCACTTCAACACTAGAAGGATTTACCCCCATCCTTACCAGGCCATTTTTTGCGATACGGCACTGCGTCGCTTTAACTGACAATTGCGCGGTCGTGCGACGTTGTACCCAAACAAAATTGATGTCCTTTTTTCCTCACAAATAGAGCTTTCTTTTGGTGGCATTTGATCACCTCTGTGGTTTTTATTTTTTGTGCTATAAACAAAAATAAAGTGACAATTTTGAAAAAAAAAAATTTTTTTTTACTTTCTGTTATAATACATATCCAAAATATATACATATACTTAAAAAAACAAATTTAGGCCAATATATATTCTTCTACATCGTTTTGGTAAAAAAAAAAAGCGTAATAGACGTATATTGATTGGTTTGCGCAAAAGTTATCGCGTCTACAAACCATGGGATAGATTTAGGGACTTTTATTTTTTTAAATTGTTTTTACTGGTTATGGTGGCGATTTGTGATTTCTAGCAGGACTGCAACATTACGTCGGACAAATCTGACCCAAAATCACACTTTTTGGGGACCAGTTACATTATTACATTGATCATTGCTATAAAAATGCATTGATCAATGTATAAATGACACTGGCAAGGAAGGGTTTAACAGTAGGGGGCGATCATGGGGTTAACTGTGTTCCCTGGGTGTGTTCTAACTGTAGGGGGATGGGCTGCCTGGAACACCACAGAGATCGCTGTTCCCGATCACCGGAAACAGCAGATCTCTGAGATGTCCCCTGTCAGAATGTAGATCCACCTTGTTTACATAGGCAGATCCCTGTTCTGCCTCTGTATACTGCGATTGTGGGTCACTGGCAGACATCGAGTCTGCCGTACCCGCACGTGCCTGCTATATCTTATACACGGACCGACGTACACCAACAGCAATCCGCACTACCGAGCCACCTTGCTGCAGTATAACTGCGGCAGGAGGTCAGCAAGCGGTTAATGTATGTGGCATCTAGTGACTGAGAGGGATTTCGGAGGCATAAGATATGCCATGTCAGGTGGGAAAGAGGATCATGGGCCATGCTAAGGAAGGGATAATGAAGGCTTGAACTTCTGCAAAATTCTCCTATATCCACCTGACTTCTCTAGCATCCTTCTCAAGGAAGCTTCTGAAATGGAGCATAATGCCATCTTGGAAAAAATAGATGACTTTGCATTGGCCCCCTTTACTCATTGAATCACCCCTTTCAGTTTATAGCCTGTGCTACAACACAGTGGAAGGTACCAAACTGCCATTATTTTGCCAAAAAAGGCCACCTCTGCCCTCCACTAGCATGTGCAATGTAATGAGGCAGCAGGAGGCAGAGGAGGAGCATGAGGAGGAGGACTAGAGTGTTAACAATGAGGGGGAGAAAATGGAGCAGGCTTTGGGGCAAAAGTTTACCTCTCTCAAACCCAAGTACATGCATGTGGAACGGGTGAGATTTAGGGGGATTTGAGGTTCTCTGCTTTAGGCAATTTGTGGCAAATGAGGCCTTTTATTTGTTAAATGCCTGTGCCAGGATTTGGGCTTTTAAAGAGAGGGGCCACTATTTGGGGGCCACCCTTTCAGACAACTGATTTATGGGTAGAATGGCCAATCTACTGCCTCTATCTCAACAGGAGCCCGAAATGCTGCATAAAAATGTTTTTGTTGCATTTCATGAAGGTGGCAAGATCTCTCCTGATGACCAACATACTTTCAAGGCTCTGATCCTTACAGAAATTTTTGAAAACCACACCAGCCACACCCAGCTGCTGACAGAACTCACAGTCAGCTCCTGAACCACATGATTGCTGACCATATTAGGTCAAGGGCTGATGTGGCCACTCACAAAAGTGAGGATTCCATGGACTATTGGGTTTCAAGGCTCAGGACAGCTGGATTATAAGTGGAGAATAGCACTCACTGAATCATATATGGTGAAAAACTGGTAAAAACAGCTCCCTCATTTCATAGCTTGTGAATTTCCATAGTAACATTTTTCTACTCACCATCACAATTTTTTACAGATTTACTTTGTTCATAATCTCTGTTTTTTTTTTTATTTTCACCTTATGTCCTACCTTCACTGGTCAAGAAAACACATGCAGGGTTGACAATGGAAACTGAGTAAAAATAATGGCAGCTTGGAACAGGGACATGATGCCATATTTGGTGGAGGACTGATTTCAACCCCCCATGCTCCTTTACCAGCTATTCCTATGAGTCTTTCTCCAGGGACAAGAGGGGAAGGGCAGCAGTAAAAATGATTTATTTTACCCTCAGGCATAAAGGGGTTAAAGTAGATATAAACCCAACTGCTGCAATCCCATAGAAGCTTCAACATAATGATATCACTTGGAAAACTTTTTTTTTAATCACTAAGGACCAGCAACATAGTGGTACCTTGCTGGACTTTGAGTGCTTATACCGAGATGATGCCTGCAGGTTTAGACATCAACTTGGTATGTTTTTTTCAGTCAGCAGTCGGCTTTCATGTAAAAGCAATCCTAGTGGCTAATTAGCCACTTGACTCCTTTTACAACCAGCGGTAGGGGACATCCCCTCTCCTGCTGCCTTCCATCCTGTCCCACCGGGAATCTGAGAATGCAGCCGGTGGTTCTGCCAGCTGACCATAGAGCTGATCAGAGACCAGAATGGCTCAAATCATCTCTATGGCCTAAGAAACCAGAAGCTACAAGCATTTCATCACTTCAGTTTCGCCGGATATAAACCAAGCCTTTATTATAATAATAATAAATTAAAGCGACAGTTTAAAAATCAAATAAAAAATCAGAGGTGCTCCCATTTTTTTATTATTATTTATTTAGATTTTTTATTTTATTTTTACACTGTCGCTCTAATTTTTTTTAATTAAGTTAGTCTATTAGACTCTAGATCTCTCCTCAGCCCCTAAAGTATCTGACCACACCAAGATCAGTGTGATAAGATGCGTCAGTGTCGTGCAGTGCCGCTGGATATGGCCCGATAGGTGGGTGTTTCAATTTTTTGTCACACAATATTTGTGCACCGATTTTCCAAACACTTTTTTGGGAAAAAAACACACTTTTAATTTAAATGCACCAAAACACAATATATTGCCTAATTGTTTGGTAAAATATAAAAGATAAAGTTACTCTGAGTACATAGATACCAAAAACGGCATGGTTTAAAATTGCACATGCCAGTGCAGTGGCGACAAACTGTGTACATTTTTAAAAGATTTTAAAGCCTTTACAGATTACCACTTTAGATTTACAGAGGAGGTCTAGTGCTAGAATTACTGCACTCGATCTGATGTTCGTGGTGATACCTCACATGCATGGTGCAATTACTGTTTACATGCGACATGAGACCGATGCTTGCATTCTTCTTTGTGCATAAGCTCATGTTAGGCCACATCCAGCGGCACTGCATGACTAAAAAGGGAGATTTGTGGCTCAGAAAGGAGGCAGAACAATGGGGAATCAACCAGGCATGGTGGGTAAACGTAAAGACCGTGAGGGCCCGAGAAAACTAACAGAATTTTTTGTCTGGACCGAGGAAAGCAAGATGGTGGCAGCTCCTCCTTGTCAGCTTCACCAGCAGCCACAGCTCTGCTAGTATGAGGGAGAGGCAGACTTCACAACGCTGACCTAGAGGCAAACACAGATGGCAGCGTAACTGCTTCTAGTAGCTCGCTGAAACAAAGGAGAAAGCTGCAGGTAGAAGGGGGCAGACTCAGGGAAATACAGAGCAGGATGATATTGGTATGGAGGAAATAGCAGAGCATGAGCAGCAGCTTAAAGCTTTCCCCACCTCTGGACACTAGACACTACATTGAAAGACATGATCCTGTCATTAAGAGGAGCACTGGAACATGACAAGACAACCTTCATGCTTAACATCAGCAGGGAGCTGGAGGCCATAGGTGACAGGGTCCATATAGATAATAAGATATGGGACTTCACCCAGGCTCACAAAGAACTGGTTGACATGCATTTTGAGCTGGAAGAGGAGCTTAAATATCTAAAACTCAAGGTGGCCGATTTGGAGGATAGGTCATGGAGAAACAACATCAAATTCAGAGGGGTTCCTGTGTCTTTTAAAAATCATGACCTTCAGACAAATACCTCCCTCACACCTTTCAAAAATAAGTACTACTGCCTTGGTAAAAAATACCTTCCACATCATGCTGACTATCGGAGCGATCATCCAAACTACCCCCATGGACTCCCACTGCCCCCCCTCCTTTCTCTCTTTACATACCCTACCCCCCTCTTCTCCTCTTTCCTTCTCGTTCTTGTCCCCTGATCTTTCTTTTTCCTCTTCTTTTATTATTTGTTTTTGCTATATACTAAATAGCTCCTACCTAACCTATACCTCCATTGCAACATAGACAATGTGGCTCCTTTCTTCCTCGGTCCATCTTTCACCCTTGCTGAGGCGATTCTGGCCCTCTCCTTCCAAGGCACAGCGAGATCCCCACAGGGATGCCTGGAGGGCAGACCGGCCGGTCGCTACAGTCCCCGCCTCCTCTACTCTCTTCTAGCCCTACTACTATTGTGCTAATTTTGTTGACATTTGTAACTCGCCACAAACTCTCCTGTATCAGTAATCAGTCTACGCCTTCTATGGTATATGATATGCATGATTATATCTCTACACTCTTTTGTATATGGTTATTTTTTAATTAAACGTTGGAAAAAAAAAATCATGACCCTCCCTCATATCCTCCACGCATTGTCTCCTAGCGACATCATCATTGACAGAGCTCACAGATCAGAAAGAGTCCTGAGAGATGTGATTGCAAGAATCCTTTTCATACTAAAGATCAGTTGATGCCATTCTCTAGACAACACCTGACCCTGCCTGCACCATATGCTGGAATATTATTGTATGCAAATCTATCCCTGGCTATCATGTCAGGACAACATAACCTCATCCCATCACTAAAATCTTACGTAATCATAAAATAATTTACAGATGGAGTTTCCTGGCTAAACTCCTGGTGGAATGGCAGAATGAATCCTTTGTGGTGTCTTCCTTGGATAAGGGCTTGGATCTCCTATGCAAATTGGGTCTACTAATTGAAGATGATGGTAACACCAGAGGTTCCTCCCTTTCAATCAAGCCTTCTGTGTACCAACAGAAGCCCCGGTCCTGAACCCTCCAACACTGGCTTGTTGCTTTCTATTCCGGGTATATACGGCCCAGCCTTGGAAACCATCACCTTATAATGTGCCTTTTATTCATAATTGCCTAAAGCAACTCATGGGTCGTAGATTCTGATGTATGTCAAATTACATACTTTACAACCCCAATGTTTTCTTATAGGAGATTCCTGTATTAAGTTTGTTCATTCACTCTTCTATAATGGTTCTACTACCTAGTATGTTACTGTTTTTGTTCTACCCATGTTCAGGACCCCACATGGTTTTACCCAGGACAGGTCCCATGTTCTATAGATTCTACATACTTCCCTGATCCTGTTCCTCATATTGCTTTGATCAAAGGTTTAAGCTTGATAACTTTCTTTGTTATTTATAACACTTAAACTGATGTAATTTAATGTACGAGGACTGAACAGCCCTTACATAAGAAGAGCTTTTTGGAAGGAAGCGTTGTCTCAATACAATGTCATCTGTACTCAAAAGGCTCAAGAGGTTCCTAAATGTTCCCATATCAAGTTTCCTAATGTGTTAATGACTAATGACACCTCAAAACATAATGGGGTATTGATAGCTGTTAAGGATTTGTTAGCCTTCAAACTAATAGATAAATGTACTGATGACCAGGGCAGATATGTCATCTCAGTAGCAGAGTTCAATAATCGCTTGCTTACCCTGGTTAATGTTTATGCCCCCAATAAGGGACCTATAACATTTATCCATAAAGTACTTAATTTGTTAAAAAACATGCAGAAATGTAATATTATATTGTGTGGAGACCTGAATGCAGTAATCAATGCATCTAGGGATGTTTATTCTAGTGCTATGAAGAAGCAGCAGGACCAGTCCCCTTTGCTCCAGTGAGGACTGCTATGATCCTTGGCACTGTCTTCATACCACAGGAAAACATTACACTTACTACTCTGCAGTACATAATAGTTACTCGAGAATAGATATGTTTCTTATGGATAAATACAGAATCTCCTCCAATGAGTGACTGGAGCAAGCATTCATAGTATCATCTGGTCAGACTACGTCCCCATTACATTTGACCTTATGGCACCAGGCTCAAGTCCTTGATCAATCTGTGGTGTAACAACACTTTTTTATTAGCTCATCCTCAACACAAAGAGGATATAGAGGGTAAACCTAAAGAGTTTTTTTCATTTAACAGAACGTAGTTTGCACGCTATGCTACGGTGTGCCCATAAAGCGTACACCCAAGGTATTTTGATCCAAATAGCTTCTAGGGAAAAGAAAAAAAGTGCATAGCTGATTTTGCAACTGCTTACAGAAATAGATGCTCAAGATAAGCAGATCAATCTCCATATAACACCACCACACCCACCGCTAGTAGCATGTAGGGAAGAGTTCCGTAAAATGTTGTTTTCGGACCACAACAAGTTTCTTAAAAGATTGAAACTCTCCTTCTACTCCCAAAATAATAAAGCCGGTAAAATACTAGCTAATCAGTTAAAAGAGTGCCAAGCATGCTCTAAACCAATGGTTCTTAACTCCTGTCCTTGGGACCCACTAACAGGCCAGGTTTTCAGGATAACTGAAATACATCACAGGCGATATCATTTGCTGCTCAGTGATTGCAGTATTCTAGTCAACATCTCCCCAAGGTAACACTTAAAATCTGGCCTGTTAGTGGGTCCTGAGGACAGGAGTGAGAACCACTGCTCTAAACTCACGGCACTTAAGCACCATGTAAAAAAGATCTTATGTTCCACAATCCGCAAGGCATAGCAAACACATTTAGTTATTACTATGAGTCCCTGTACTATATTATTAAGGACCCAGGGGTTCATCAGCCTACTACTTTTGAAATAGTGGACTTTTTCTCCCCTCTTTATATGCAGTGACACTCCAGAAACAGACAAAAAAAAACTAAATAAAAAATTTTACATAATGCAGCAACATCCACATATGTAGGGCACTGAACATTAGAGATTATTTATTCTTCTAATGCAAGGGTCTCCAAACTTTCAAAACAAAGGGCCAGTTTACTGCCCTTCAAATATTATGGGGGGTCAGAACTGTGGTCAGTGGGAGTAGAAAATGCTCTGGCATTGGTAGGTGTAAACAATGCCATAGGCTTGGTGGTCAGTGGGAGTAAAAAAATTAAATCATTGCTGTCAGGGTGAGGAATAGTGCTCCATCTTTGGTGTCAGTGGAAGGACTAGTGCCTTGTATCTGTGGAAGGAATAGTGCCCCAAGGTCAGGATAAATGCAAACAAAGGGCCACATCTGGCCCACTGGCCATAGTTTGGAGGCCCCTGTTCTAAAGCAAAACACCTATGCACACTGGTACTGACTAGTATTCCAATGTTTCTTTTCTCTCTCAGTTTATCTGCCTCACTCAGCAAATGTGCCCCCTATACTGACAGAGGAGCAGGGGAGGAACAAACAAGGATGCTGTGCAGGTTCCCGACCTCCTCCTTATCAACCTCCTTATGCTCCTGGCCGCATGACACTGGGATGGATTGGATATGATGGATTCAAGGTGGATAGACTATTCGGCCAACCAACATCTATTTGTTGCTTACTTGGACCTTGTAAGTAGCCTTTACCTTACCTTATGATCCTTTCCCTATTACTACTTATACAATGAAGTTTGACACTTCTTTTGAGGGGAGTTGGGGGACTATCCGTCATGGACACCGAACCATGAACAAATATATGTCTCCTATATTTACATGTTCCTTTTTAACATGCATTCATCCATATACTCATGGATGTTAGCTTATGGGTCTTTTATGCCTACCATCTCCACAGGATTGCCTCCAATATTTATTACGATCCTTGTGAGGACCCACTTTGGCAGGTCCACCTCCTTTCCATCTTGGTCTACCCTGGTGGGACGCTCACCCACGTCCCCAATTTTTTTCATCTCCACGAACATTCTGAGTGTATATATTCTGTGGGCTCAGAGACATCCTGCTGAGAGTGCTTCATATCTCATTGGCTGTTATGTGAGTAATTCTCAATATTTCTTTGTGCCTCTTTATGCTACATTCATCATGCCATAGAATCTGTTGCTATATTTTAAATTTTAATTTAATTTTCATCCGTGTATATTTTCAGTGCATATGCTTACCTATGTTTTGCCAAAGCCTTGATGTGTGCCTATATTTAGAGCAATACGCTCTCATGTACAATATTTGTATCATCTTATCTACTGATTATGTACACTGATTGATTGACATATTATATACTCATACAGATTGTACAGATGCATCCTTCCTGAAGAAGGAACAAGATTCCGAAACATGTTGGGATTTCAGGCACCATCTGTGCCAGCATGTAATTGTGCATCTGTGAATCCTTTAACTGTGTAATGTACAGCATTTGCGCCATGCTTCTCTCCTTATTATATCTTTGTATTGATATTTTACTCATTAATCAATAACATTTCTACATTTTAATACGCCTTCACTACAACTTACTTGAGGGTTCTTATGCGTTTAAAGTCCCAGGGGTAATTTCATAGTTTTTTCTAGATTGTTTATTGGGATGCAGCATTAGGTGGGTCATCCCTCCTCTCCCCCTCTTCTCCTCTCCCTCCCAATGCACCCTGTTGGGGATGGTACACCCTTTCAGTAGTCCTCTCCCTTTTTTACTTTCCAAAAAGGGGTCACTTGGGGGGGGGGGGGGCTCTTGTGCTACCTTGGCATTTCAGGGCCTTCTAACTTGTAGTGAAGAAGCAATTTACACTCTTAGAAATCCAGAAGGTGGTGATTGGTTTTCGGAGTCCCGTACTCATCTAGACTGCCAAAAAGTCTCACACATGTGGTATCCCTGTACTCAGGAGAAGCAGCAGAATATATTTTGGGGTGTAATCCTACATATAGCCATGCCATGTGTGAGCAATATATCATTTAGTGACAACTTTGTGTACAAATTTACTTTTTTTTTGCCATTTTTCACTTGTGATGAAAAAATAAAATATTCAATGGGCTCAACATGCCTCTCAGCAAATTCCTTGGGGTGTCTACTTTTCAAAAAGGATTAATTTGTGCGGGTGTACTGCCCTTCCATTATAGCACCTCAAGAAATTAAATAGGCAGTCAAAAAGTAAAAGCTGTGTAAATTCCACTATATATACGCTAGTTTGTAGACGCTGTAACTTTTGCACAAACCAATAAATAACCGATTATGGAGATTTTTTTACCAAAGACATGCAACTAAATACATTTTGGCCTAAATGTATGACAAAATTTGAGTTTATTGGATATTTTTTATAACTAGAGTTGAGCGAACCTGGAATGTAAAGTTTGGATCCGTACCGGACTTTAGGGTGTCCGTGCCCCGTACCCGGGCATTTGAAAAAAAGTCCGGTATTAGGTTCGGTATTCGGGTATTTTTCGTGCCTTTTCTATAGCTGCAGGGCAGCCAATCAACAAGCGTTTCACTCATTTGCCCTTAGAAGCCGTCACAGCCATGCCTACTAATGGCATGGCTGTGATTGGCCAGTGCATCATGTGACCCAGCCTCTGTATAAGCTGGAGTCATGTAGTGCTGCATGTCACATGCTCTCAGGCTAGTGTAGGGAGAGGATGCTGCCGGCGCTGTGAGGGACAGATTGCAGATATAATAACATCTTATCCTGCATTATCTATATGAGGCTGGAGTCACGTAGTGCCGCGTATCAGATCATCTCATACTAGAGTAGGGAGAGCTTCATGGCGGTGCTGTGAGGGAAAGATTAGCGTTCAGAACCATCTCATACTGCATTAGGGAGAGGTTCCTGTCTGTGCTGTGAGGGAAAGATTAGCGTTCAGAACCATCTCATACTGCATTAGGGAGAGGTTCCTGTCTGTGCTGTGAGGGAAAGATTAGCGTTCAGAACCATCTCATACTACAGTAGGGACAGGTTCTTGTCGGTGCTGTGAGGGAGAGATTATTGTTAGAGTTGAGCGAACACCTGGATGTTTGGGTTCGGTGGGTCCGGCAGAACTTTGCGAAAAAGTTTGGGTTCAGGACCGAACTTGACCTGAACTTGACCCCGGACCCCAAACCCCATTGAAGCCAAAAATGGCAGTAAAATAGTCCTGGCAAGTGCTAGAAGGCTACAAAAGGAAGTAAAATGGGGGTAAGAGTAGGGCAAGTGCCCTACAAAAAAATGGAACTAGGGAAAATCAAAAAAAATATCAAATAAAAAAAAAGAAAAATGGGAAGGGTGGGTGGATGTGGAGTGGGAGCCTAGAGGTTGACTAGGCCGTGACCGTGGCAGTGTTGGTGGAAGTGGCGGAGGAGGAGGAGGAGGAGGAGGAGGTAGCCAACGCTTTTTGTTGTTTGTTTGTCTAATTGGGGTAGCCCCCAAAATATTGAAGCATATTCAAAAAACAAGTATACCAATGGCTGTGTGAGGCCGGTCTAAATGTCTATTCTGCACAAGGTACAGACAAGTCTTGTGGGATCCATGCCTGGTTCATTTTAATAAAGGATAGCTTGTCCACGTTGGCTGTGGACAGGCAGCTGCAGTTGTCTGTGATAACGCCCCCTGCCGTGCTAAACACACGTTCAGACAATACACTGGCTGCAGGGCAGGCCAGCACCTCCAAGGCATAAAGGGCAAGCTCAGGCCATGTGCCCAATTTGGAGACCCAAAAGTTGAATGGGGCAGACCCATCAGTCAGTACGTGTAGGCGTGTGCACACATACTGTTCCACCATGTTTCTGAAATGCTGCCTCCTGCTAAGTGGCCTCCAGCTGGTGGTGCTGTTTGTTGTGGCGGGCTGCTGACAAAGCTTTGCCACATTTCGGCCATGCTAACCCTGCCTTCTGAGGTGCTGGCGGTGCCACAGCTGCAATAGCGACCTCTTCCTCCTCCTCCTCTGCCTTCACCTTGTGCTTCCACTGAGCCCCCAGTGTCATTTGGGAATGCCCTCAGCAGAGTGTCTACCAGTGTGCGCTTGTAGTCGCGCATCTTCCTCTCACGCTCCAGTGAGGGAATTAAGGACTGCACATTGTCCTTGTAATGGGGATCCAGCAGGGTGGCCACCCAGTAATCAGAAGAAGTTACAATGTGGGCAACTCGACTGTTGTTGCGCAGACACTGCAGCATGTAGTAGGCCATGTGTGCCAGGCTGCCCACAGGCAAAGACAAGCTGTCCTCTGTGGGAGGTATATCATCTGTGTCCTTTGTATCCCCCCGGCCACGCTCCAGTGATGCCCACGAGCTGCGTTGGGTGCCACCCTGCTTCGATTCCTCATCTTCCTCGTCCTCCAGAACTGTGCCCTGGCTTGAATATTTTTAACCTGGCCTATGCTGTTGCAGGAACCCACCCTCCGAGCCACTTGCGAATGACTGGCCTGATAACCGTGGAAATGACCCCTCTTCCTCCTCCTCATCCTCCTGTGCCACATCCTCTTCCATCATCGCCCAAAGTGTTTTTTCAAGGAGACATAGAAGTGGGATAGTAACACTGAGAACAGCGTCATCGGCACTGGCCATGTCGGTGGAGTACTCAAAACACCGCAATACGCTACACAGGTCTCGCATGGATTCCCACTCGTTGGTGGTGAAGTGTTGCTGTTCCGCAGAGTGACTGACCCGTGCGTGCTGCAGCTGAAACTCCACTATTGCCTGCTGCTGCTCGCACAGTCTCTCCAGCATGTGCAAGGTGGAGTTCCACCTTGTGGGCACGTCGCATATGAGGCGGTGAGCGGGAAGGCCGAAGTTCCGCTGCAGCACAGACAGGCGAGCAGCAGCAGGGTGAGAACAGCGAAAGTGCGCATAGATGGCCCGCACTTTATGCAGCAGCTCTGACATATGCGGGTAGTTTTTTAGAAAATTCTGTACCACCAAATTCAGCACATGCGCCAGGCAAGGGATGTGCGGCAAACCGGCTCGACCCAGAGCCACTATGAGATTTCGCCCATTGTCGCACACCACCAGGCCCGGCTTGAGACTCAGTGGCAACAACCACTCATTGGTCTGTTGTTCAATGCCCGTCCACAGCTCCTGCGCAGTGTGGGGTTTATCCCCCAAACATATCAGTTTTAAAACAGAACCCCCTATTTGGGGTGTGACGCGTCCTCGACACCTGCCCGTAACTTGTTGTCTGGTTACTCACCAACAACGGTGACTCAGAGTTCGGCCCGGACCACCACACGCTGTTACCCGCTTTAGAGTATCACCGAGACCCAGCTCGGCCAAACGGCGTGTAGGGAACGGACCGCGTACACGACTTAAACCACCATGTCTTAAAAGATTTTTTGATGGGCGTATACAGTCTCGACGACGTATTTCACGCCCGGTAGATACGCGTGAAAGCGACAAGAGTGGGACGACGACGAGCGGACAGACACGACGTCGCCTTGAAGCCGGAAGGGCGAGTGGCGGAGTATACGCTGCACGGGTGTTCCACCTTGAGGTGGAACGTGTACGACCTCTCTGACACGCTCGTCGTCGTCCGTTATCACCTCAAAGTCGACGTCGTGCGTGCCCAGT
>BLSH010513005.1:213407-224644 GCA_018402905.1 Glandirana rugosa | reverse complement strand
ATTCTGGCCTACCATATACCGGTGAAGGTTCTGTTGGCTACCTGAGGAAGGTGTTTCCCTTGTGCGTGTAGCTGGCACACCTCGACCACGTCCTCTCCTTCCAACAGGAGGTTCACCAACACCACCAACACTAGCAACACCAGCAGCACCATGACCACGTCCCTTATTTGCTCTCCTCATTGTGCCCGCAAATGTACTATGTAGCCCTATGTAAGTATTTATTAATACCAATTAATACCTTTTCTTTTTTTTGAAAACACCAACGTAGCCGGACTTTTTATTTTGGTGCAAGAAATGCACCGCTCACACCAACAGCTGGAAGCTCTCCCTTTAGAATTAGGAGATGATTTTTGAACAATAATGTGTCACTTACAGCAACAGCTGGCCCTATAGGAATAGGCAATGATTTTTGAACAATAATCTGTCCCTCTAAGCAGAAGCCTCTACCTAGTGCAGTCAGATTGTTGTGTAATGCAGAGTTTGATCTGCAATCTGTCACTCAAAGCAGCAGTATGTGAAATCTCAAATTACTCCCACAATCTGATCATTGTGTACGATCCCACAATCTGATCGTTGTGTACGATCCTAACGATCGTTGTGTTAGGCAGGGTTTGATCTGCAATCTGTCACTCAAAGCAGCAGTAGTAGTAATCTCAGGATGCAGGATCAGATGTTAAAATGTCTGCAATCTGTCCCTTACAAAAACTCTGGCAGCTTCCTCTCCCTATACTATTCAGAGTCTCAGAGAGCATGTGACTGCAGCATCAAGTGACTCCAGCTTATATAAAGGCTGGGTCACATGATGCACTGGCCAATCAGGCTTCTAAGGGCAAACCAGTGAAACGCTTGCTGATTGGCTGCCCTGCAGCTATTCAACATGCGTGATCAACTACCAGAACCCAGAACCCGAACCCGAACGTTTTTTGAAATGTTCGTGTTCGGGTCCGGGTCCCAGACACCCCAAAGTTTGGTACGGACCCGAGCCTTACAGTCCAGGTTCGCTCAACACTACTGCTAAAGTCAAATCTTTCTCAAGTTATTGTTACCATATACGGTATATTATCATACCGTCAGGAGGCTAACGGAAGTGTGCATGTGTTAGCACGAAGGTAAGGAATTCCTGCCAGTAACATACCTAGGCACACAGGCTTGCACATCAACTTGCACATGCACATGCGCACACCCAATCTCAGAACTGGTGCAAAGTACTCTATTTAAAGGAAATAATGGGGACTGATAATCTCTAGATGATCTTCAGCTCCCCATGATCCTTGTTCCCACGTTCCTGGTTTCCTGCTGTCTAATTTCCCATTGCTGACTTTGGATCTCTCCTTGGCTCTCTCCTGATCATGGCTTTGGCTTGTTGATTAACCTCGGTTCTGTCTGGCTTCGAGTGTATGACCCCAACTTGTCTCCAGACTGTGTGTATGATACCAGCTGTTTACATGTGCATGATCCTAGCTTCCTCCTGACCATATCTTCTCTTCTACTCTGAGCTCAGCTCAGCTTCCAGATCACATCTCTCATACCTACCTGCATTAGGTCCTGGCAACCCTTACATCAAGATTTGCCTTCTAGATTCTACATTGCACATCATAAGTGCATGGGCTGCTTACCAGAGATCCTTTTGTGGGTGATCCTGGGACTTCCACCTGCTGCTTTAGTCACCATCACAGCGGACCATCTCTATAGACCACTATCTACCATCCAAGACTCCATCAGTCATGCTACCTTGAGCCTTGCACCCCTGTTCCCATACACAGATATGTTTGGACCAGGGCCACAAGGAAAACCCTCTCTTCACATTGCCCTTCACCCAGGGCATGACGTCAATATCAGAGAACACATATATTGTATACTCATTTAAAGACAACCTACCCTCATATTCCAAGCTCATCTGTAGAAAACCAAAGGACCTCAGGAGTATAATAGCACCCAGTGAAGTAAGCAAACTAAAGCTGAGTGGAATAAGTAGCCAATAGACCGCTATCTTTGACCAAAAAGCTTATTATAAATGTGTCATAACACACTGTGGTACTTGTGTTCATATGTTGCCCTCGTAAGAAGGAAGTAACTGGGACAGATGATAACACACACAATATTAATTAGTTCATAAACTGTGGAACATCTTACAGTATGTAATAAAAGGTCTGTTATGGCCTTATGGACTGTACGTAGGCTGAGAGTGAGGATAGGAGAACATAAGAGCAGTGTTAATACTGATAAAGAGAAGTACTCCGTCCCCTGACATTTTATTGATACACATAAAAGAAGCATAAAAGGCCTGATGGTGTCTGGAATAGAGGCGATAGCTAGGGGTATGGATATTGGTAAGATGCACCAGAGGCTATGTACCAGAGAGGCCTTCTAGATTTTTTCCCTGGGGCCCCTTCTTGCCACTTTTCCATAAAGGGCAGATTTGTGGAGAGCACGACTAATAGTTGTCCTGTGGGCAGATTCTCCGACCTGAGCTGTGAATTTTTGCAGCTCCTCCAGAGTTACCACGGGTCTCTTGGCTGTTTCTCTGATGAATGCTCTCCTTGCCCGGCCTGTCAATTAGGTGGATGGCCATGTCTTGGCAGGTTTGCGGTTGTGCCATACTCTTTCCGTTTTTGGATGATGGATTGAACAGAGCTCCGTTCAAAGCTTGGGATATTTTTTTATTTTTTTTCAAAAGCCTTTATTGAGAGAAAAGCAGATTACAGTAGGAAAATGAATCAAGGAGAAATACATTTGCCATGTTTGCAAAAGAGATGACACAGAGAAAACATTTTAGGTACACAATCTAACATGAGCAGGTAGTTGGAGGTATAGGGAGCAAACTCAAAGTAGGTGTAGAAGACAAATAATGAGTCGAAGCTGTAAGTCTATACATAGATAGTAGGTATTTCTCTTGGGACAGATGTGTTGTTGCAGTTAACTTGCTACATATGTGAGTAGCACTTAAGAAGTGTATCAGAGATTGTAGTATCAGCAAGCATGTTTGGTGGGTTCTGCCTCTTTTATCTGCAGTTTAGGAGTTGGTTTCGCTCTCTTAATCTTCTCGAACCACCCTTGCGGCCAGCGCATTCGGGTTATGCTTCGGGAAGGGTGAGAGCAAAGGGGAGGGAGTGAGGAGAGGGGGGTAGGGAGAGGGGTAAGGAGGGTCACTCGGTTTACGTTTTATGGTCTATGATAGTGGGAGAAGGTCTTGTCTGTAAGAGGGGCATATTATGTGTATGTTATGTTCTTGTAAACATCTGAGAACTTATAGGAAATCCAGTCAGCCCAGATTTTTGTGTATTTGGTAGGTGAGTCGTTGGATATGGCGATCAGTTCTTCCATTTCGGATATTTTCCAGATTTGTTTGTAGGGATAGTTTTTTATAACCTAACCCTGCTTTAAACTTCTCCACAACTTTACCCCTGACCTGTCTGTTGTGTTCCTTGGCCTTCATTATTATTATTTATTATTATATGGGATTTATATAGCACCAACAGTTTGTGCAGCGCTTTACAATATTAGGGCAGACAGTACAATTACAATACAATTCAATACAGGAGGAATCAGAGGGCCCTGCTTGTTAGAGCTTACAATCTAGAAGGGAGGGTTAAATGATACAAAAAGGGCAATTACTGTGGGGGATGAGCTGATTGAGGCAGGATAGGCTTCCCTGAAGAGAAAAGTTTTCAGGGATCTCCTGAAGGTGGATAGATTTGGGGACAGTCTGACAGATTGGGGTAGGGAGTTTCAGAGGGTGGGAGAAGTCCTGGAGGCGAGTATGAGAGGTGGCGATGAGGGAGCTGGAGAGTAGGAGGTCTTGGGAGGAGCGAAGAGGACGCTTAGGTTGGTATTTTGAGACGAGGTTGGTGATGTAACTGGGGGCAGAGTTGTGGATGGCTTTGTAGCTCATTGTTAGTATTTTGAACTTAATTCATTGGGCGAGTAGCAGCCAGTGGAGGGATTGGCAGAGAGGGGTGGCAGACACTGACCGGTTTGTAAGGAGGATGAGTCTGGCGGCAGCATTTATGATGGACTGGAGGGGGGATAGTCTATTTAAAGGTAGGCCAATGAGGATGGAGCTACAGTAGTCGAGGCGAGAGATGACCAGGGAGTGGATCAGGAGCTTCGTGGTTTCATTGGTTAGAAAAGGATGGATTTTCGAGATGTTGCGGAGGTTAAGGCGGTAAGCCTTAGAAAGTGATTGGATGTGGTGCCAAAAGGTTCAGAATCCAGGATAACACCAAGCATCCTGACATGTGGGGACGGGTGGATGGTCGTGCCATTGCTCTTGACAGAGAAGTCAGGGGAAACGGCACATGGGGGAGGAAATATTAGGAGTTCGGTTTTGGATAAGTTGAGTTTGAGGAAGTGGTGTGACATCCAGGCAGATATGTCTGTTAATAAGTTAGTGATGCGTGAGGAGACTGATGGAGTGAGTTGGGGGGTGGAAAGGTAGATTTGGGTATCGTAGGCGTAGAAATGATATTCATGATGCTGTTTGTTCACTAAAGTTCTCTAACAAACCTCTAAGGGCTTCACAGAACAGCTGCATTTATACTAAGAGTCACTCAGGTCTCTGTTTACTAATTAGGTGACTTCTGAAGGCAATTGGCTCCACTAGATTTTAGTTAGGGCTATCAGAGTAAAAAGGACTGAATACAAATGCATGTCACACTTAGATATTTATTTGTAAAAAATGTTGAAAACCACTTGTCATTTTCCTTCCACTTCACAATGTGTGCCATTTTGTGTTGGTCTATCACAGGGATTTCCAAACGGTGGCCCTCCAGCTGTTGCAGAACTGCACATTCCATGAAGAATTGTAAAACTCTGATATTCACAGACATGACTAGGCATGATGGAAATGGTAGTTTCTGAACAACTGGAGGGCCATAGTTTGGAGACCACTGGTCTATCACATAAAATCCCAATAAAATAAATTTACGTTTTTTGTTGTAACATGACAAAATGTGGAAATTGCAAGGGGTATGAATACTTTTTCAAGGTACTGTATCTCACCTATCTGGATATGAAAATCTGTCCATCTCTTTCTTCCCTTCTTTACCTCTACCCTTCCCCCTACTACCTCCTTGGTCTCCATCACTCTGAGGACTCTCTCTGACAACTACTTAGTCCCCCCAATTATCATATTATACTAGCTCCCACTTGTCCACTTAAGTTAGGTGGCTTAGACACTCATCCTGTACACAACTTCTGAATCTCTCCCGCAGTTAGAAGACAACATGACCCCCTCAAAACCTAGTGTAAAACGTTCCATGCTTAAGATAGTTTTTCTAAATGTAAAAGGTCTCAACATCCCTGAAAAACGCAGTCAGGTTCTTGATATGATGCATAGACTTCCGACCAGTGCAGTGAGGTCCGAGATAGATAATAAGGTAGAGGCTTCGGTTTACATTGATCCTTTCACACTGTAGGAAGGAAATGCATGAAACAGAGGGACTGACAGTGATTTTCTTTAACTTTAGAGTGAGCGGGCAGGGCTGTCTTGGGAGAGGCACGGGGAGCCATCATGATGTCATCCCTGCAATCGATGAAGCCCATTCTCTGAATCGATGCTGAATCGTGCTAGGCAGCATCGAGATGCATTGATTCAACAATTATTTTCCACACCCCTACGGCTTACTATCACTTCTCCCCCCGATAAGGAAAGATCAAGTTGGTTTTGTTTAACCTCCACCAAACACAAAGGTTTTCTCTTGTCCCTGGAATGCGTAGAAGGCGTTTGACAGGTTGGCCTGGGAATATATTGGTGCTGTTCTCCGACAGATCAGAATATGAAACCGTATGTTTAACTTTATAATATCCCTCTATACTTCTTCTTCTGCAAAGGTCCGGATCAACGGTCACCTGTCAAACGACTTCTCCATTCATAATGGTACAAAGCAGGGATGCCCACTCCCTCCACTTCTCTTTGTGCTAACATAAGAGCCATTCCTGCGTCGCCTAAGAACTAACCCAGAAATAAACGGTATCCCTATTGCAGAACGCACATATAAACTGGAGGCCTATGCCGATGATTTATTACTTTTCCTAAGGGAATCACACATTTCTTTACCATCACTCCTTGAAGACTTTGATCTGTTCTATCGATTATCCAACTTTAAAATCAACATTGCAAAATCACATGCACTCAACTTCCATGGGAGGAGGTTGCTCAGTGCCAGAACAGCTTTCCATGCCAATGGAAACCTGATGTGATACAATATCTTAGATATCTACCTAACGACAAGCTTATCAGATTTACATAAGAAAAACTACCTTCCCCTTCTCCTATCCATTTCCGATGATCTATGCAAGTAGGATAAACCCTTTTTGTCTTGGTTTGGCTGAGCAGCTATTATAAAAATGAACATCCTTCCTCATATTTTATACATCCTACAAACGATTACTATTAAGCTCCCACCTGCTTTTTTTCCAATCTTATTGGCGAATCTGTATAAAATTCCAGAGGATGACTCTCTCCCCTCTAACTTCCGCCCAATCTCTTTACTAAACATAGATATAAAACTCCTAACTAAAACTCTAACCACAAGACTGAATACTTTCATTGGTAGACTGATTCACAGAGATCAAACTGGATTTATACCCCTCCGTCAGACCAGTGATAATGTCCGCCAAGCAACTCTCATTGCACACGCAGCCAGAAAACGATGCATCCCAGCATATTTCCTATCACTCGACATAACCAAAGCCTTTGACACCCTGTCTTCGTCCTACCTCCTCGACTCCCTATGAAACTGGGGATTCGGTCCACAGTTCCTCAGGTGGATTGAAGCATTATATAACAACCCAAAAGCGTATGTCAGATACGCAGGCTATAAATCACAAAAGTTCAACATCGAAAGGGGAACAAGACAGGGCTGTCCGCTTTCACCTCTCCTCTTCACACTAGCCATCGAACCTCTGGCGGCAAAGATAAGATCTAACCAATCTATTAAAGGCATTGAACTTGGCGGACATTGTCACAAACTCTGCCTCTTCGCAGATGCCATGTTATTGTTCCTTTCCTCCCCTACCATCTCTGGTCCGAATCTTATCCACACCCTTAATGCCTTCTCTAAAATTTCTGGCCTGGTGATCAACATGCAAAAATCTAAAGCATTGAACATCTCCCTGTCCCCACATGAACTATCATTAGCACAATTGGCCCTCCCCTTCCCCTGGGCAGTAAAATCAATTCCCTACCTAGGGATCCAACTCCCAGCCGACCCATCCCATCTCTTCCTTCTCAGCCTCCCCCCTATGTTAAAAAAAATAACCAACCTGATGAACCAATGGGCCTCCCTACCCCTTTCCTGGCTCGGAAGAATTGCAGTGGCTAAAATGTGCATCCTACCTAAACTCCTCTACTTCTTCAGAGTCCTCCCTACCTCTATCCCAACGTGCTATCTTCGCATCCTCCAATCGAGGACAATTAAATTCGTCTGGGGTCCAACCAAACCTAGGGTCCCTAAACACACTCTCTTCCTTCCTAAACTGGGAGGGGGCCTGGGCATGCCCAACTTTTCACTCTACTACAAGGCAGCTCAACTGGCAAGCCTTCCAAAATACCACACCATGCAGGAAATCCCTCTATGGGTTGCCATTGAGGCGGTAGACTGCGACCCCTTATCCCTCGCTAACCTTCTATGGCTCAACCCAAAAGAGTGCCCCACCATCACCAACCCAATCACCAAGCACTACATCACTCTATGGAACAGGCTAAAAACAAAACACACCCTACAATCCCCCCATAACCCCCTCCTCTCATTTCTCCGGAACCCTGCCTTCATACCAGCCTGGGAACACCCCAATGCCTTCCAGGCCTGGGTAACCCGCGGACTATTCAGACTCCACGACTTGGTATCCCCATCTTCTTTCTTATCCTTTCAAGAACTGAAAGAAAAATACAACATCCCCCAGTCAGAAATATTCCGCTATTTACATATCAAACATTTTTATGTGCCGAAAGTCCTAAACAACTCTCCCTATAACACCTCTACCTTTTTTGAAAACCTTTGCAAACGGGACCCTCATGCCAAAGGGATCATTTCCACTCTCTACTCCCAACTTCTCTCCACTACATACCCCGCACTTCCTTCCTATACCCAGAAATGGGAAGAAGATCTAGGATCCCCTCTCGACAGGGCCCAATGGGCAACAGCATGGACCACGATTAAATCCTCTTCTCCCAACACCCGGGTGTTGGAAACCAATTACAAAGTTTTAACCAGGTGGTACCTTGTCCCATTGAGAATAGCGAAATATGTCCCTTCATACTCCCCACACTGTTTCCGAGGTTGCAATGAACCAGGAACTTTCTTCCATACCTGGTGGGCCTGCCCCCTAGCCCGTACTTTCTGGGCCTCCATATTCCATATAGCATCACAATTAGTTGAAATCCCATTAGACCCAGAACCTACAACAGCCCTCCTACTTATCAAACCTGATGGCCTTCCACGTAAACAATTCTCTCGCTTAATACCCCTTTTTACAGCCGCCAAACAAACCATAGCCAAGTCATGGAAATCACCTTCTCTATCGATCTCAGAAGTAAAACATAGAGTAACCTCCTATATGATCCATGCGAAACTAGATGCCACTGATAAAGACCGTATCCCCAAATTCGAATTGCTATGGAAACCCTGGATAGACAAATTCCTTCCCCACACCTTTCAGAAAGAAGTATTACTGCCATGGTGAGATGCCCGGCTCCTCTCTACCAATCCAACTCTCGGTGAGACTGCTCAGACTACCCTCACGGACTCAGACTGTCCTACTCTCCCCCTCCTATCTCCCCCCTCTCCCCCTCCTTCCCCTTCCCCTGCTTTCTCTTTCTTGTTTTCTCTCTTACTCTTATCCTTCACGTCTCTTTCCTCTCCACTATTTGACTCAGTTATACAATAATACCGAATTGTGTTCAATTTAAATTATTCTTCTATGAGAATAACGATACAGTGACTTCCACCCCCCTCCCCTATTAGCTCCCCATCCCACTAGGCTTCCCAGACCCCCACCCTCTATGACACAGTGAGTCCCCATTAGGGGTGTCTAGAGGGTGGACCGGCCAGCCTTGATCACCTCTACAACTCAAACTTTGTTTTACTCTTCCCCCACCCACACACCCCGAAGTACACTGTACTTTCCGTTGTTTCCTGAAGCCATAAATCCCATCAACTCGGTATTTAGTCGATATTTCTAATTGTATTCTACCAATATAACTAAATATGTACGCTTATTTGTACTTTGAATACGTAAAATAAAGGTTGTTAAATAAAAAAATTCCAGAGGATAAGCTATGATCAACTAAAAAAACCCAAAATGCTAGGGGAGGAGGTCTACTGGACATCAAAAATTACTATTTGGCTTGCCACCTTTCCAGAATTGTAGACTGGTCAGTACATCACCAATCAATAGACTGGGTAAGATTACAAGATTCCTATCCTTCTATGCCATTAAAAATAATGCCTTGCACCCTACCACGTTACATTCCACCCACCCTCCAGGAACACGCGCTTATTAACCCGACACTAAGAAGCTTTAGAGAAGTCTGTGCAAAATGTAATATCTCCTCTTACCCTGGACCACTCACTCTGTCCACTTTAATCCAGCTTTTGTCCCCGGTATGTCCACACAGTTCTTAACGAACACCTGGCGACGTGCTGAGATGCGGGCTCATCACTTTTTCTGAGATGGAAATCTCCTAGACATCAATACGCTAGCCACAGACATAAGGGATCACTCCTTCCCCTGCTGGGTGTATTTTCAAATTCACCAACTTTTTATGGAACATTGATCGTTCCTCTTCAGTATCTCATACCTTAACCCAGTTTGAATATGTGCTCTCTATGTGCTCTCAATCTTCATCTCAACGGCATGTAATCTCTACAATTCATAACCTGCTTTTAGAAACCACATCCCCTAAATCAAGGAAAGCATGTCAAGCTTGGGAAAAGGACCTACAATTAGAGCTTTCAGAGGAACAATGGGAACATATCTTTACTATAGCACATAAAGGTTCAATCAATGTCACAATACAAGAGAATAATTACAAAACCATTTCCCGTTGGTACAGAATACCGGCTGTGCTCAACAAATACAACCCTAACATTTCTGACAGATGATGGAGATGCTGCAGGGAATGGGGTACACTCCTATACATATGGTGGACTTGCCCACTAATACAACTATTCTGGGACCAGGTTCATGAAATGATGACACAAATTTCCACATACACCCTAGAGCACACTCCAGCCCAATTTATACTTCATCACTCTCCCATATCTATGCAAACATATTGTAAATCTTTGGTCTTTCATATGATCAATGCAGCCAAACTTTGCATCCCGATATACCAACTATGGCTGAATGGCTCAAATGGCTCAAACAAATTGGGAAAATTGAAGAAATGGAGAAGCCGATTTACACACCTTCTAAATTCTCACGTGTTTGAGCATGCTGGACCCATTTCACAACCACAGATAGATACAAGAGCTTGATGGGAAGAGACCATAGCAACCCCCCGAACTGAATTTACTTATTCACACACTTGATCCTCTAATCCAGTGGTTCTAAACTCCTGTCCTCAGTAGAGTTGAGCGAACCTCTGGAAGTTTGGGTTCTGCTGGTCCGTCCGAACTTCGGGACAAAGTCCGGGTCCGGGTCCGGGCGGAACCCGAACGATCGCACGGACAACGAACCCCATTGAAATCAATGGGGACCCGAACGGGGGTAAAATGAAGGAAAACGTCGGGAGATCCCGAAAGGTCCTGAAACAATGTCGGTAAAAACACGTATTTTCAAGCCCAGGGGTAACTAAAGTTACCCCAAGCAACAGGCACGCTAGCAAGCCCAAGGCGGGCCTGGGCCTGGGCCTGAAACAGGGCTTCAAGCCTGCCTGGTCGTCTTGGGTTTGAAGGTCTCCAAGCGAGTTGAGATGACTCCTGTCCTCAAATCTTGGTGACCTAATCTCCTAGTTCACACACTTATTCATTTAAGTCAAGCCCCCCAACGATACCAGAGAAGGGTAGTTCGAGAACATAGATAGACACCAACACTTTACCCAGGTCGTACGAGTTTGTGCACTCTTAAATCTTCCACACATTTAGCCGAAGAGGTAAAGAAGTTAAAAGGGTTAAACAAACTCGGTAAACTCGGTAAGTCGGTATCAACCATATAGCCCTACGTTTCAAACCGACGTAACTAGTATACTTTCTGGTTTCTAAATGTTATACAAACGTATCTATACCCTCTCA
>BLSH010513005.1:196712-208759 GCA_018402905.1 Glandirana rugosa | reverse complement strand
TTGTTCTATGCAGAGCTTGATCTGCAACTCAAAGCAGCGGTATGTGAAATCTCTAATTTCTGCTATCTGTCCTCAGAGCAACAGCACAGACAGCAGTAGTAAAGTAATCTATCTCAGGATGCAGGATCAGGTCTTAAAATGTCTCAAATCTGTCCCTCACGCAGTCAGCTACCTCTCCCTACACTAACCCAAGGAGCATGTGACTGCAGCACTGTGACTCCAGCTTATAAAGAGGCTGGGTCACATGATGCACCGGCCAATCACAGCCATGCCATTAGTAGGCATGGCTGTGATGGCTTCTAAGGGCAAACCAGTGAAACGCTTGTTGATTGGCTGCCCTGCAGCTTCTCAACACGTGGAGTAAAATAGCAGAACCCCGGACCGAACCCGAACGATTTTTGAAATGTCCGGGTCCGTGCCACGGACACCCTAAAGTTCGGTACGGACCCGAGCGTTACAGTCCGGGTTCGCTCAACACTAGTCCTCAGGACCCACTAACAGGCCAGGTTTGCAGGATAACTGAAATACATCACAGGTGATATCATTTGCTGCTCAGTGATTGCAGTATTTTAGTCTGCATCTCCCCAAGGAAATACTTAAAATCTGACCTGTTGGTAGGTCCTGAGAACCGGAGTTGAGAACCACTGCTCTAATCAATACCTGGTATTTGGGATGTGACCTTGGACCTCCCTCCCCTAACCAAGGGACGAGTTTGGGAGGACCTTTGCCACTAAGGAACACCATTTGATATTATATGATGTGACCATAGATCACACAGGCCTCAGTAAGCGTCATTACCATGGACTGAGTAAGATAAATATACCTTTGATGGAGACTGAGGAGGTAACACCTTACCTACCCCTTCCCCTCCCAATAACCCTCTTTTTACATCTTCCTCCCTCCCTTAACACCCCTCCTTCTTATACAACCCCTCACTTTCCTATCTCTCCTACACTACCCCTTATCTCTATATCCTACCATCTTACATCAATAGGTAGCTCCGAGTATGCGACCCGTAGAATAGGCAAACATTTCCTATAGGACCTAGCTTACATATAACAATCACAAAATAAACCATATCAACTATGCTACTATAAGGTAGCTTATCTTGTGTAATAGGCTCTAGTTTGTCACACTCCTATTTTGGATAATACTATGAAGGGTTCCTTAATATAGCTGTTTTATTTGGTTAGTCCTGATAACTTGGAATGCTTGTTATGTAAGATGTTATATTTTGCCTGACTTGTAATTAATGTAGATACAATATGCTCCTCAATCTTTGCAGTGCTTTACAATGGTTTTCCAATGTACTGTCCCTTTACTTTCAATCAAACATTTTTGGAATACAAAAGAAAAGATAATCTGCAAAAAGTGGTAAAAATACAAGCCATCCAGAGACGGTGGAACACGACCAGATCCCACTAGTCCTCCAATCGCTTGGGAACAACATTACAGAAAGAGCACAGTATACCCCAGTGGACTTCGAACAAGCACACAGGGCACTAAGACCTAGGGGTAGAGAGGATGACCCCCCGAGAGACATTATATGCTGCTTCACGGATTACAAGCTAAAAGAGGAAGTAGCTGTCCGAGCTAGAGAGCAAGAAGACATTCGTTTTAATGGATCTGAAGTCAAAATCTTCCAGGATCTCTCCCAAATCACCCTAAACCACAGGAGGGCGCTGCGGCCCATTCTATCAGCTCTAAGAGACCGTCACATAATATACAAATGAAGATTTCCGTTCTGTCTCTGTGTTACAATACAGGGTCGATCCTTTACCATGCACACACCTGTAGACCTCCCGCAGTTCTTCGAGTTTACCTGCCTCCCGACCATACCTGTCCCGGAATGGTACCAGGATTTCGCCGTTCCGGAAGCATGGAAAGAACTCTCTCCTTCTCCACTTGAGCAGCGCATTCCTGGCCGCCATCAGAATTCCACTCCATATCGACGCAATCGGAGGGACCAGCACGTGGCGATGGCTCCAATGAACCAAGAGGAACCAGATGGTGAATAGCATATGGAGTTCTGATGAACCAACTTCTTCATCGCTAATGGTCAATTTCACAGTGCACGCCCATCCCTCCTCTACCCTTAACCCTTTCCCATCCCAGCCCGAAGTATTACTGAGAACAGATAATCCCTTGGACCAGACTCTTCGAATAAGAACGAAGCATAAGTAATCCAAGATCGTATAACTACCTTAAGGCAGATAGCTTAATCTTAAACACCTCTTTTTGAGTGCCAGCTTTAGATACTGGTAGACCAAACCTAACAAGCCTACCAATGAAGATGTCAACTTACAGATGTATGTAGCTTTAACCACATCAGTACCAGGCACGATAACCCCCTGTCTGTCCAGGCCATTTTTCAGCTTTCAGCTCTATCACACTTTGAACTACAATTACTCAGTCATGCAACATTGTACCCATATGAAATTTGCGTCCTTTTTTCACACAAATAGAGCTTTCTTTTGGTGGTATTTAATCACTAGGGTTTTTTTTTGTGCTATAAATAAAAAAAGATTGAAATTTTTTTGAAAAAATGTCTTTTTCTTTGTTTCTGTCATAAAATTTTGCAAATTAGTAATTTTTCTTTGTAAATTTTGGCCAAAATGTATACTGCTACCTATCTTTGGTAAAAAATAACCCAAATAAGTGTATATTATTTGGTCCTTGTGAAAGTTATAGAGTCCACAAGCTATGGTGCCAATCATTGAAAATTGATCGCACCTGATATACTGACGGCCTATCTCATTTCTTGAGACCCTAACAAGCCAGGAAAGTACAAATACCCCCCAAATGACCCCTTTTTGGAAAGTAGACATTCCAAGGTATTTAGTAAGAGGCATGGTGAATTTTTTGAAGTTGTAATTTTTTCCCACAATTCTTTGCAAAATGAAGATTTTTTTTTTCTTTTCTTTTTTTCCCCACAAAATTGTCACTGTAACAGGTTATTTCTCACACCCAGCATATGCATGCCACAAATTACACCCCAAAACACATTCTGCTACTCCTCCTGAGTATAGAGATACCACATGTCTGAGACTTTTTCACAGCCTGGCCACATGCAGAGGCTCAACATGCAGGGAGTGCCGTCAGGTATTCTAGGGACATAAATTACACATCTAATGTCATGACGACCTATCACGTTTTTTAAGGCCCTGGAGCACCAGGATAATGGAATTGCCCACGAAATAACCCCATTCTGCAAAGCAAACACCCCAACGAATAATCTATGAGGCATAATGAGTCTTTTGAACGGTTCATTTTTTTCCAGTAGTTTTTGGAAAATGTGGGAAAAAAATGAAAACACATTTTTTTTACACAAAGTTGACCATTTATAAAATATTTCCAACACCTAGCATGTACATATCAAAAATGACACCTCAAAATACATTCTGCTATTCCTTCTGAGTATGGCGATACCACATGTGTGAGACTTTTACACAGCCTGGCCACATACAGAGGCCCAACATTGAACTAGCACCTTCAGGCGTTCTACAAGCATAAATTACACATCTCATTTCTCAACACCCTATTACACTTTTGAAGGTCTTGGAGCACCAGGACAATGGAATTGCCCACAAAATGACCCCATTTTGGAAAGAAAACACCCCAATGTATAATCTATGAGGCATAATGAGTCTTTTGAACATGTCATTTTTTTCAGTAGTTTTTGGAAAATGTGGGAAAAAAATGAAAACGCTTTATTTTTACACAATGTTATCCATTTATAGGATATTTCCAACACATAGCATGTACATAGCAAAAATTACACCCCAAAATTCATTCTACTACTCCCCATGAGTAAGGCGATACCACATGTGTAAGACTTTTACACAGTCTGGCCACATACAATGGCCTAACATTGAACTAGCACCTTCAGGCATTCTACGAGTACAAATACAAATTACACATCTCATTTCTCAACCACCTACCTATTACACTTTTGCAGGTCCTGGAGCACCAGGACAATGGAATTGCCCACAAAATGACCCCATTTTAGAAAGCAAACACCCCAATGTATAATCTATGGGGCATAATGAGTCGTTTGAACGTGTCATTTTTTTCCAGTAGTTTTTGGAAAATGTGGGAAAAAAATGAAAAACGCTTTTATTTTTACACAAAGTTGTCCCTGATGGTTGACGGGTGACTGGCGGTGGTCACTAATAGGTGATGGGGGACTGGCGGTGGTCCCTGATGGGTGACGGCTGTCTGGTGATGGTCAATGATGGGTGACTGGTGGGGGTCACTGATGGGTGACGGGTGACTGGTGGTGGTCAATGATGGGTGACTGGTGGTGGTCACTGATGGGTGCCGGGTGTCTGGTGGTGGTCACTGATGGGTGTCTGGTGGTCACTGATGGGTGACAGGTGAAGGTCACTGATGGGTGACGGGTGAGTGGCGGTGGTCCCTGATGGGTGACGGCTGTCTGGCGGTGGTCACTGATGGGTGATTGGTGGTGGTCACTGATGGGTGACGGGTGACTGGTGGTGGTCAATGATGGGTGACTGGTGGTGGTCACTGATGGGTGCCGGGTGTCTGGTGGTGTTCACTGATGGGTGATGGGTGTCTGGTGGTCACTGATGGGTGACGGGTGAAGGTCACTGATGGGTGACGGTGATGGGTGACTGGCGGTAGTCACTGATAAGTGATGGGTGACTGGCGGTGGTCACTGATGGGTGCCGGGTGTCTATTGGTCACTAATGGGTTCCGCTTGTCTGGCGTTGACAGGTACCTGGCGGCGGTCGCTGATGGGTGACTGGTGTCTGGCGGTGATCACGAATGTGTGACGGGTGACTGGCGGTGGTCACAGATGCGGTCACAGATGCGTGACGGGTGACTGACGGTGGTCACTGATGAGTGATGGGTGACTGGCGGTGGTCACTGATGGGTGACGGGTGACTGGCAGTGGTCACTTATGGGTGACGGGGGACTGGCGGTGGTCACTTATGGGTGACGGGGGACTGGCGGTGGTCACTGATGGGTGACGGGTGACTGGCGGTGGTCACTTATGGGTGACGGGTGACTGGCGGTGGTCACTGATGGGTGACTGGCGATGGTTACTGATGGGTGACTGGTCATGGTCACTGATGGGTGACTGGCGGTGGTCACTGATGGGTGAGGGGTGACAGGCCACGGGTGACTGGTGGTGGTTACTGATGGGTGATGGCCAGTGATGAGTGACAGGCGACAGGCTACGTCAGTGTTGGGTGACAGGCCACTGATGTGCCGGTTGACACACCACGGTAACTGATGGGTGACAGGTGACACGCCACGGTCACTGATGGGTGTTGGGTGACAAGTCACGGTCGCTGATGGGTGACGGGTGACATTCCACGGTCACTGACGGGTGACATGCCACGGTCAGTGATGGGTGACGGGTGACACGCCACGGTCAGTGACGGGTGAGGGGTGACACGCCGCGGTCGCTGATGGGTGACGGGTGACACGCCACGGTCAATGACGGGTGAGGGGTGACAAGCCACGGTCACTGATGGGTGACACGCCACGGTTGCTGATGGGTGACGGGCCATGGTTACTGACGGGTGACGGGTGACAGGTGCACTTTATGATGACAGGTACACTTTATGATGACAGGTGCACTTTATGATGACAGGTACACTTTATGATGACAGGTGCACTTTATGATGACAGGTACACTTTGTGATGACAGGTGCGCTTTATGGGGGCATATGGGGTGACTGTTGGGGTGACAGGTGCATTGGAGGGGCAGGGGGGGTCAGTGTCAGTGTGCTTTTACTATACAGATCAGTAACTAACTGAACTGGACACTGTGTGAGGAGAGAAGAGCTGGTAACAGTGAGTTACCGCTCTGTTTACATTGGAAGTGATCGGCTGTGAAGGAGGGCTCCGCAGCTGGAAGTTAGCCGACGCCCCCCTACAGGGAGACCAGGGAGACCAAACACTTTAAATCCAAGTTGTTGTCTAAACTGAGTCAGCTGCCCCTTTGTAGACTGAACGAAAGACACTCGGCTGACATGAGATTGATCTATACATGTTGAACTCATAGCAAAGACCAAAATCGGAGACGAAGCTCCTCCCCTCCCTTTCTCTTAACGGCTCTGACTTTAGGATAACTTGTATTCATAAAGTTGAAATAACAATGTTTTTTTTGTCTGTTGCCCTGTTCTCGTTGTTTTTTTATGTTAATGAGTAGTGAAATTCGAGCAGGAAACAACCAGCAGAGGGATCAGAGGCATACCTCGATATGCCCTTCTCTCTGACCGGAGAGACCAATAGTTCCTGGGGCTTTACAACAATTGTTAACCTATCCCCAGATTAAACAAAATTTATAGAGTAATGGTGATAACTTCCCCTTACACTACATTTCTCCTATGAATATAATCAAACCATAATTCTAATACTTTATCTAAGCTGCCTCCTCCCCTCCGCTGGACCCTGCTCTTCTAATATAACTGGTTTCCGAAAAGCGGGCTTTCAAATAAGAAAAAACTCACCCGAGACTTCTAAGATACGATAAGACATGCAGAGATATACCCTTCAGGTGTTCCTCCCTATGAAGGTGCCATCTCTCTCCTCCCCGTGCTAACCCATCAATCCCACCATCAGTCTGGCCTAACCGGACTGTCCTATTTGAGGTGATTAAAGAGAGCTGGAGCCTAGCGCCAGCACTCATTCACCCTCTTACACGTCCTAGTGACAACCTGTTTCTTTTTTTTCCTCTTTTTTTCTTTTTCTTTTTCTTTCCCTGCCTGCTTTTCTCATTACCTCCCTGATTCTTTTCTTATCTCCAATCCCTCTATCTTTTTTTCCCTCTCAAAGACCAGTAGACCTCACCAGAGTCATAAGTCCACACGACAAGCACACAAAAATACATAATGAAGAACTCTCTGACCCTTAAGGTCCTCTCACTAAACACCAGGGGACTAAATGTCTAAATGTCTTAGACTAAATAGACTTCACCCACACATTGCATTTATTCAAGAAACGCATTTTAAGGGCCCTAAAATTCCCAAGTTTACAGATAAACATTTCCTGACAATTTACCATGCTTCCTCGACCGATAGCAAGACTAAGGAAGTTGCAACCCTAATAGCTCGCAATATCCCATTCCTGTACAAAGACCGACTAGCGGACCACACAGGATGTTTTCTTTTCCTTAAGGGAACCCTTTTCAACAGACCAGTAACATTTGCTAATGTCTACGCCCCTAATCGCCACCAGGTGTCCTTTTTTAGAGAAGTTTTTGATCAGCTTATCCCATTCTCTGAAGGACTGATAGTGCTGGGGGGGGGGGGGCATGAATGTACCACTCCAGCCACATCTTGACTCTTCCTCAGGTTCCTCCTCTATACCCTATAGGGCCCTCAGGCAGATCAAACTTCAATTTCACTCATTATCCCTCCACGATACTTGGAGGACTCTGTACCCAAACTAAAGACTATACCTATTTCTCTCCCTCTCACCAAAAATATTCGCAAATAGACTATCTCTTCCTTACCCAGAATGACTTACATTACCTACACTTGACCACTATCGAACCAGCTTTCATCTCCGACCACCACCCAATTACAATGACCCTGAAGTTCCCTCAAACAGACGTTATTGAGAAAACGTGGAAACTGAATTCCTTCCTGCTCTCGGACCCCTCCCACAAACTTCAACTGCAGACTGAACTCAACAATTACTTTGAAGCTAACGTTACCCCAGAGGTTTCAGACTTAAACGTCTGGCTTGCGCACAAATGCACAATACGAGTGAAATGTATTGCCCTATCCACACATATGAAGAAGGAGAGAAAAAGAAGGATAGACACCCTACTGAATCAAATTAGGAACCTAGAAACCACACACAAAAGCTTGATTGCCACTGCAACTGCTGAGGTCCTAGCCCAGGTCAGAAAGGCACTCCTGGAGGAGCTGGGCACCCAAATTAGAAAAAAATTCACCCTAACAACTAAGTTGTTCTATGAACAAGCTAACAAAAGCGGTAAACTATTGGCCAGACTCCTCCAGGGCAAAAGGTCACAAACTAGTGTCCCCCTACTCTGTGACCAGGCAGGAAATAAACTAGTCCATACTAAAGAAATAACAAAATCTTTTGCAGATTACTACAAACTATATAACATTTCTTCTACGAGACACTCGAAAACCGATCCATTACCACGCCCACAAGCTATTGCGGACTACTTAAAAAGCTCAAATCTCCCTAAATTATCTGAGGAGGAAGCCATGGGATTGGAGAGCCCTCTGACCATATAGGAATTTTTCCTTGCCATCAAATCTATGAAACCAGGAAAAAGCCCAGGCCCTGACAGACTTCCCAACCTATACTATAAAACCTTCTCTGATATTCTGGCCACACATTTTGTCAGAACCTTCAATTCGTTGGTAGACACCCCATCCCCACCTCGTGACCTATTAGAAGCTCAGATCACAGTAATCCCCAAACCTGGCAAAGATCACACCCAATCAGAAAACTATCGCCCTATATCGCTCCTCAACACAGACGTAATCCTGGCAAATAGACTGCAACCCCTTCTCCCGTCCTTAATCTCCCGAGATCAAGCGGGCTTTGTCCCAGGCCGTGAGGCTAGGGACAATACAATTAAAGCAATAAATATTATCTATTGGCTCAGGAAAACACAAACAGGAGGCTTTTTCCTGTCCACGGATGCGGAGAAGGCGTTCGACAGGGTGGCCTGGGACTTCATGGCAGGTGTCCTCAGCAACTTGGGCTTGGGGAAATTTATGATGGCAAGTATATTAAGCCTATATTCTAATCCCAGGGCCAGAGTCAGAGTGAACGGCCGCCTGTCGGACGCCTTCCCCATCCAAAATGGAACCAGATAGGGTTGCCCCCTCTCGCCACTTATCTTCATTCTCACCCTCGAACCCCTCCTTAGGAACATCCAGAATAACCCAAACATTGCGGGAATAACTGTCAACAATAGACCCTTTAAAATAGCAGCATTTGCTGACGATATTCTGTTGTTTCTAGCCAATACTAAATTGACGATCCCCAATCTCTTGAAAGAGTTTCAAAGATATGGCGATATTTCTAACTTTAAGATAAATTTCAGCAAATCACACGCTCTCAATATCACTCTACCTGAGCCATTGGCACAAGAATGTAAGGACTTCTCGCCCTTCACATGGTACTCCACTAAAATCCACTATTTAGGAATTAGACTTCCTTCTAATTTAGCAGACCTTTATCTCTCAACTATTTACCTTTCCTCCAGAGATGTACCAAGGACCTAGAGGACTGGACTAAGCTAAATATTTCATGGTTTGGGAGGGCAGCCACAATAAAAATGACTACCTTGCCTAGATTCCTATATATAGCCCAGACCATCCCCATCACCTTGCCAAACTCCTTCTTCCAATCCTTGCAGACTAAAATAAGATCCTATCTGTGGAAAGAGAAAACCCCAAGACTGAATCGCCTGAGACTTTCAGTCCCAAAATCAAAGGGGGCGGCATAGGCCTTCCCAACTTTAAGAAGTACCACAAGGCAGTCCTTATTACCAAATTTGTAGACCACCATATCCATAGTCCCCAAAAAGATTGGGTTAACCTAGAAAATGCTATGCTAGACACCCCACTGCACAATCTAGCATGGACTAGAGAAGGACATAAATCACAAAAAGTCAGACATCATCCACCGATAGCCCCCTTATTATCCACACTGAAAGAAATATCAAAAAACCACACCCTACTGACCATCCCTGGCCCAATGACCCCGATCATAGACAACTTAGACTTCCCTCCAGGACTTGAAAAGGGTTCTACAATCTCTCACTCGAGCGTCAATCCCAGAGCAGTTCACTTCTTCCGAGATGGAAACTTCCGCACAGTTAGAGACCTCTCTGAGGTCCTTGAGATCCCTTCTATACCTTTTTGGATGTATTTAGAAATTCGGCATTATCTAAACAACTCTAATACCAAGCCATCCTTCTCAAGACCCAGAACAGCATTGGAAAAACTATGTATGGGCCCTCCCCAAAGACACCTAATTGCACTTATCTATGCTATCATTTCCACGAGAGACCCAGACTACCTTATCCCGATCAAAAAAGCTTGGGACACACCTCATAAAAGAGAACTATCAGACGAACAATGGGAATTAGCTTGCACCATAGCCCTCAAGGGTACCTTAAATGTCTCCACCCAGGAGCACAATTTCAAAGTAATGACACATTGGTACAGAACTCCACATCAGCTTCACAAATTCTTTCCCAACATTACAGAGCAGTTCTGGAGGTGTGAATCTCATCTGGGTACCATGCTGCATATCTGGTGGGAATGCCCGCTTATTGCCTCATACTGGGAAACAGTTCATAAAATTGTATGCAAAACAACAACATATCCACTTGAATTCACATTCCACCAATACCTATTACACCACTCTGAATCTATGCATCACTCCTTCAGGAAATCATTGGCGATGCATATGATAAATGCAGCTAGACTGCATTCCAGCCCTCTGGAGACAAAAGAGAGTGCCTCTGATGGCAGATTGGTTCACCAGACTAAACAAAATACAGGAAATGGAAGAACTTATAGCAGTCTCTACTGAAAATATTTCCGCTTATTATAAAACATGGCTATGTTGGATAGAATATAAAGCCACTGATCATTATAAAAACCCTTTAAAGACTCCTTAAATACCCGGCCAATTCGTGCAACAACGAGGTCTAACGAGTCTCCTTTTCCTCCCTCCCCACACCTAACTCTCCCCCCTTGTCTCCCCCCCCTCCCCCCGCTCTCCTATCCACTCACAACATCTCTGTCTCACCTAATTTTTCTTGTCCCTAGAGAACAGTATAACTCATTGCCAACAGGTAAGGGGCCATAAACCCCTTCTAAAAGACGGATTACCAGATACCTACGTCACTTCTGTTTCTCCTTATAGCAGAAATATACAGATGACATTTGATGTTGCAATGTAATTAAAGGTTATTAAGACTCGCAAAAAAATATAAATATGTTCTCATGAGCGTAAATACGTTTATTGTTACCTCTCTTCCCTTTTTGCTTTCTACTCCCCTTCTCGCAGTATATGTAATTTTTGATATAATGCTGTAACATGGTCTCTTGCATTGATATACTGTTATATACTGTTCCTTTTAATAAGCTCAATAAAACTTTATGGAACCAAAAATACAAGCCATTCTGAAACTGACATTATTGTTTGTTCTCCTTCGGTGACAGTTTATGGTTTGGAGCGAATTCTGGATAGACTTTTCTGCAGAGCTCCTATCAAGTCACTGTTTCTCAGGCTGTATACAATTGGGTTTAGGAGAGGGGTTAAAACAGAATAAAATGCAGACAGCAATCTGCTTATCAGAAAATTCTTAGTTTTGGGGTGAAAGTAGGTGAAAAGACCAGTCCCATAAAAGATGAAGACCACCGTGAGGTGAGAAGTGCAGGTGGAGTAAGTTTTCTGTCTTCCATCCTTCATTGTAATTTTCAGGATGGTTTTAAAAATGTAGACATAGGAGAGGAGAGTGATGGAAAAGCCAGGGAGTGAAAAACATACACCTTGAAAATATATGAGTAAGTAATTTAGGTAAGTGTCAGAACACGAAAGCTGAATAAGTTGATACATTTCACAGAACAAGCCTGGGATGGTGGTGGGGTCAGGGTAATCCAGTCTTAAAGAAAAAACTGTGTGCACCAAAGAACAGACAAAACCGAGGACCCAGGAAAAGAATGCTGTCTGAACACACAGAGGAATGCTCATCATGGTTGTATAATGCAAAGGATGACAGATGGCAACATAGCAAGAAAAGGACCCAGGAGCCAAAACAGACAAGAAACCACGTGTGTCAAAAAAGAAATTCTGACCTAATGGGACTGGGGTGGTGGTAGGGTCCGAACAAGACACTTTACATAGTTGAATAAGTCGAAAGCACAAGACTGTGAATGGATTTAATGAATGAGTATATAAAAGTTCCACATACAAAAAGTGAGGGACCGAAAAGGTAGTGAGAGGAGAGGATACAGATGTAAAAATTTTGGTAGGACTTTTAATGTTACTTCCTACCTTCTGTC
>BLSH010513005.1:170133-181777 GCA_018402905.1 Glandirana rugosa | reverse complement strand
TCACATCAGTCTCTGTACCAGAGGAGCTTACACTCTAATGCCCCCCCACAGTCACACACTATTATTATTATTATAGATTATATAGCTCTGACATATACCAGAGTGCTGTACAGAGAACACTGAGCCAGTCACATCAGTCTCTGTACCAGAGGAGCTTACACTCTAATGCCCCCCCACAGTCACACACTATTATTATTATAGATTATATAGCTCTGACATATACCGCAGTGCTGTACAGAGATCACTGAACAGTCACATTTAAATTGTATCACCACAGAGTGGTACTGTGGATACAGACCTAGCAAATGTGCCGCATCCCAATCATTTGGAAATGTTGAAAAAAGCATTGAACCTTGACTTTTTAGGCACTCAATACATAATGTTATTATAAAAAATAGAAAATCTTTATTACATTATTTAAATCAGATAAACACAAAGCTTATTTATTTAAAAAACGCGCAAATATATACTGCCTGCATATTGATGTGTTCACCGCATTAACATCAAGCCCTATACTGCATATAGGGTGCAGCAACCATTCGGTACAATGTGTTCCAAGGTTCCAAAGTGCTTGGCATTTTTGTATGATGATTCGCTCTACATGTTGTGCGCTGAGCACTTCTTCAGGAGCTTAAGGCAACTATTATGCGTGAAAGAAATAAGCAAAAACAAATCTTATAACTAAACATACATAACAGAGCACAAATCTTTATCTTTCTGCTCTGTTATGATACATGAATGTTTAGTTATAATAATACATATATATATTATATATTGATTATATATAATAAATTATAAAATGTTTACACATGTTGCCTATTTCTTTCACGCATAATAGTTGCCCAGAAGCGCTCGGAGGTGCAACATGTCGAGCGAGTCACCATACAAAAATGCCAAGCACTTTGGAACCTATCCCATTGTACCGAATGGTTGTTGTACCCTACATGCAGTATAGGGGTTTTATGTTTATGTGGTGAACACTTCAATATACAGGCAGTATATATTTGTGTGGTTTTTAAATAAGCTTTGTGTTTATCTGATTTAAATAATGAAATAAAGATTTTCTATTTTTTTATAATAACATTGTGTACTGAGTGCCTAAAAAGACCAGGAACAATGATTTTTTTCAATAGAACCGGTCACACCAATCTCTGTCCATCTGACATTCAGTAATAAAGAAGGTGACTGATATCTAAGGATGCTTTATTCAATTTTTTTATGTATGTATTGGTTGTTACATCATCGATTGAAGGGTGATTTTAGTAATAGAACTATCCAGCCTCCATCCATCCGAGCTGTAGAGTGATCAGTCACCCCCCTCATCTCATCTATGGAGCTCTAATTTCTCAGCTCTTTAATTACATCATTCATGGAATCCAATACCTGGATGAGTTCCGGCGTCAGAGCATTTCATCCAATGACACCGGACCTCCAACAAAACATTGGATCCATTCTGTATTCTTTGTCTTTTCCATTCCCCATCATGTAAAGTCTTAGTGTATAAAGATCTGTAACCTGATAAGAAGGAATAGCAGCAATCCTCAGGGGTGTCGGTGTAACGCTGGCTGTGATTGCTTTTATGACTCGTAGAGTGAAAACTGAACTCCAGCTCATCATTACAGGTCCTCTTTTCTGAGGAATACACAGACTGGGGTCATCAGATTTCTGGAATTCTCTTTCACCTCCCCAAACTAACTGATGGGGGAGCCGAGCAGAGTATACCAGGGAAATGTGATGAGACACAATGGGGGAGATTTACTAAAACTGGAGCACACAGAATCTGGAGCAACTGTGCATAGTAACCAATCAGCTTGTAGGTTTTATTGTCAAAGCTTAATTGAACAATCTGAAGCTGGAAGCTGATTGGTTACTCTGCACATCTGCACCAGATTCTGTGTGCCCCAGTCTTAGTAAATCCCCCCCATTGTAACCACTCACCTGTATATTCAGAATCCCTTATTGATGATGGATGGGGTCTGTGTATGGGAATACAGGGGATAGGAATGGTGAACATACAACACTGTATAATTGTCAGGAAGGGTCGATCACCTTGTAGAAGAATATTTAATGTATAAAACAGCCAACACCTTCCTATTCTAGACAGATACACTGTGTCCTGTAGAAGTATTGTTATCAGGTCTTGTGTTGGTCGGGTTCCTTCAGCTAGTTCTGTAGAGGAGATCGGAGTGTCAGGTAGAGAGGACACACAGGATCTCCCCCCACCCTGCACCATCTCACCGTGTATAAAAGCATTCAGCATCTCCCTGAGATCTCCATCCGTATCCCCCCTGTGTCTCATTACACTGCCGAGATCTCACGGAGACCTCATGATGTAAGATGGTTTAAAATTATCTTTGTGTTTCTTTGTTTGTGAAAAACTATTAATAAAGTTATTTTTTCTTTTCATGTATTGATATGTGAATAATGTAAAGTCCACTTTTATGAAAATAGAGCCAATCAGAGTCTAATACATTTTTTTGTCATAAATAATTCTGCTGTGAAGTGCACCTTCAATAGGAAAGTATTGAGGATGTGTTCAGTAGCATTGAGGTCAGGGCTCTGTGAAGGACACTCAAGTTCCTCCATCCCAAACTGGTCAAACCATGTCTTTATGGATCTGGCTGTACACAAGGTCACAGTCATACTGGAACAAAAAGGGGTCTTCCCCAAATGTTTACCACCAGCTTGGTCAATATTCACATTGCAAAGTGAAAATGTTATACACTGAGACAAAACCCTTGACATTGTTTTCTTAGCTTCCACCATTTTATTGCCCTGGCAATCCTTTAAAGCTAAAATTGACTTCTTCATGCCACATTTCCTTCTTTTTTTTCTTCCTTCTCTTCCTTCCTTTGTCTCCTCCACCTCCAACTCCACCCTCTGCCTGAAACTTACTGAATCAGGGGTGTTAGAAGTTTCAATCTTTTGGACACCACATGTATGAGGAAACACATTACTCTGCTCCATAGAACTTGGTGGGAGCAGCACCTCAATGAGACAATTTTTCAGCCTAGGGCTTCTACTCCTCCCTCTCTTTCTTCAATTTCTGCATCTTCCCCACCTCAAGATTCTCATGTTGCATGCACTGTAATGGCTATTTGCCATGCCAGGTAGAGAAGAGGGTCATGGGCCATGCTGAGAAAGGGCAAGTGAAGGCTTGAATCTATGCACAATTTTTCCACACCCACCTGTCCTCTCCAGCATTCTTCTAAAGGAAGGTGTCTCCCACAGTTTCTGAAATGGAAGAAAACATGTTCCCAAATCACCCCATGACCAGCAGCATAATGTTAGCTTGGAATAAGTGGTTGGCTTTGCAGTGGCTCATTTTACTTGTTGACTCACCCCTTTGAGTGAGTTCATAGCTCATGCTACACCACAGTGGAAGTTACCCAGCTGCCATTATTTTGCCCAGAAAGGCCATCTCTGCCCTCCACTAGCATGTGTAACTCAATGAGGCATCAGAAGCCAGAGAAAGAATACGAGGAGGAGGGCTACGGTGTTGGCAATGAGGAGAAGAGATTATAGAAGATTTTGGGGGGAAATTTTAACCCTCTCTAACCCAAGTAGTTGCACAGGGGTGGGTGAGATTTAGGGGGGTTTGGAGTTCTCTGCTTCAGGCAATTTGTGGCAAATAAGGTATTTTATTCTAAAATGCCTGTGCCAGAATACAGGTCAATAAAGTGTGGAGCCACTATTTGGTGGCCATCCTATTAGACCACTGATTTAAAGGTACTGCCTCTCTCCCAGAGTGAGTCCAAAATGCTGCTGTAAGGTGCTGTATAAAAACGTTTTTGTTGGGAGTGCACATGTGCGGGAGCTCCGGGACAGACATGTAAGCCAGGAGCTCCGCACCACCTCAGCTAAACGGCTCCAGCAGAGCCTTCATCAGCCACCCAGGACCACCAGGGACAGCACGATCGTCCCCCCTCACACCCAGCAGCAATCCCGGATGAAAGACCCGGGGACCAGGCGTGAGGCCGCAATTCGCCTCAACAGCCAGTGGAGGGTGTACCAAGATGGCCGCCATGGCCTCCTTGCCACACGCGGCCAACGCGGAGGGAACGGCAGACACCAGGCAGGTACTGTCCCCAGCAAACCTTACTTATACCCCCATCACTCATGGGGGCAGCCAGGACCTTCCAGCCTCTACACCACTGCCCTCACCTGCCTCCACGGAATTCCTAATAGGCCACTTTATGGAGGATTTGGCCTTCTCCCCACTGGGGCTCGGTCCAGCACATCCCCCAGAAACTGCCTCCCCCAGCTACCCACCCCAGAACCCCTGCCTTCAAATACAGGACCTTTTCCTGAAATTTTCCTCTCTCCTAGATAGAGGACTAGCCAACACTGCAGCCAAAATCACTGGGGACATGAAATCTGACTTCCAAAATTTGGGAACAAGAATGGAGGCAATAGAAAATAAGTTGGACTTAACGGTTGCTAGAACAAAAAAGAATTCGGACCACATCCAAGTCCTCCAAGATCAACTTGAGACAGCCCTTGCAAGGATCGATGACTTGGAAAACCGATCCCGCAGATATAACTTTAGGGTCAGGGGCCTTCCGGAGACCATCACTGACACTCAACTGTCAACACTGGTCCAAGAGCTAATCAGGGACCCCCTTCCTAATGTTCCCCAACACTGGTTGGAGTTGCACAGAGCCCACAGGGCCCCCCAAAAAAGATGGCTCTCCTAGGGACATCATCGTGAAGCCCCATTATTACTCTGTAAAAGAGGAGGTTATGCGCCAATCTCAACACAAACCCCAGATAAAATGCAGGGGCCACCAAAGGCAAGTTTTCACAGACCCCTTCCAACCACCATCCAACAGAGAAGAGCCCTCAAACCCCTCCTGACAGTTCTCACACAAAAATACATTAAATACTGGCAGGCTTTCCCATTTGCAGTTAAATTCTCACTGAAAGGACAGACACACTCCTTCACAAACCTCCCAGACGGAGAGAAGATACTCCTCAACCGGAACCTGATCGCTCAGGAAACATCCATGGACTTCTCAAATTTCTCCTCAGGTTCCTCCAAACGCCCTCCACCAGCAAGCCTGCTTACACCAATGTGGAACACCGCAAGGTCCAAGAAGGAGAAGGAACAGAGACCATCCTAGTAACTCACTTCAGGACAATTTTGGCCAGTAGGCCTTTGTCTCTTTCCCATTCCTTTGGGGGCAAAATTCTTCGAGCAGAGAGCTGCGGGCTCTGTCTAGACAACAGTTGCTATTATTGTGTTTACGTTTAGGTGAAGTTTAATTTGCTTCTTATGCTTGGGTTAGCCTGTGGCCCCTTCCCCCATTTGTGGCCCCTGGAGGGGTGGAGGGGGGGCAGGCTTCCCCACGCAAGTTACTGTTTAAGATTGAAACTTACAGATTTTTTTTTCCTGGAACCTCTCCAGGCCTCCAAACCCTTTTGATTGGTGCCGGGGGTAGCCCCCCCCCACAAAGGGGGGAGAGCGGGCAGATCCCCGAGATTGGTCCTGGGACACTTAGTACTATGCTAGTTCCAATAAGCTGTTTTTATGTTATACATTTTACTCACTGGGCGCCTGGGCATGAGATGGCCCCTATGCACCTCCACCTACCTCATAGTCGCGACTTTTCTGCCACTGTGAGCTAGGTAGCCGACCCTCTCAAGGGTAGGCAAAATAGTTTTCTGGGAACTGGCTGGAGTTTCACAGCCAGATCTCTAACGATAGATTGAGATATATTTGAGGAGGCTGAGAGCTCTCCAATTCCATCGCAAAATACTTCCTAGTATACTGGCATTATACAACTAGTACGACCCAGAGATTGTGAGTTTAGCACCAACATACGGGGAACCTTTGGTAAGTAAAGAAATTTAATACACCTTTATATCATGCCGCTCTGTATATACATGATACCAGTGATTATTGGAGGACAGTGAATTCTCTATGTTATGTGTAGGACCATGCAGGGTTAAACACCTCGTACAGGATTCCTATATAAGTTGTATGCTACGCCGGGTGGCCACACCCTCTGACAAAGTGATGACGAAAACGGTCAGGGCGTGACCACGCGGCACAACTGAAAGTCTCCTTGTTCCGGGTATCCCTCTCCGACAAGTGGTTCTAGGAGCGGTGAAAGGCGGATACACTGTGGTGACTCGTTGCTGTTACATGCTCTATTGTTTTTAATGTTTTGTAAGTGCATATCTTAAGAGGGAGAAGTAAAATGGAAATTCAATAAAGTTACGGTAATACACTTCGTGAGCGTTCTTGTCATCCATATGAGATACAGATACACACTGATGTTCAACACGGACCAGCTATGCTAAGGAATTCCTTTGGGTGTTATTATGAAGGTGTTTGGTTGAGTATATACAGGAGAGGTCTCACATGCTGTGTGGTGACGGCTGATCATACCAATCGTAACATTTCCACAATCAGATTGGACTATATATGTGCTCTGAGGATTGCATTGTATGCATGTATGTGTTCACATGGGTGTTGTGAATATACACAAGGGGAGCGCTGCTAGTACTTTGCTACTTTTGTTATTTGAATGTCATGTGAATTGGAAGCAGCTGCAACCAGTCACACCAATTTCATTTAATTTTTTTTAATTGTTCTTAAAGCGGAGATCCTCCCAGAATTTTTTTTTTTTACATCATTCAAGTCCTTTGCCTATATAGAATTACCTTTGAAGGTAAGTCTCAGATTACAAAGACCTAAATTGCTTGTTGCTAGGTGGTCTCTGTAATCTGCCCCTATTAGGTCCTAGGCTCTTCTCCTCACTTCGTGCTTCGCCTGGCCTCCTGGGAGATGTGACTCATCATTTCCCAGGAGTCAGTGGGCTTCCCTGTACTGTAAAATTGTGTTATTTCCAGACAGGAAATTACGCCATTTAAGGCGGACCGAGATCGAGGAGTGCATGATTGTTACCCACCATGCACTTCTTCCAGAAAGAGATGCCAGGAGACTATGGATGGGCGTCAGATGCCCTCACCTAAAATGGAAAAGTCCATCAGTGAGAGAAACGAAATTGTGAGTAAAAAATACATGGAATTACTAGGCGGTTTGGAAGTAAGGAAACAAAAGGTTACATCTATTTAGTATTAAAAGAGTGGATGCCAAAAAAAAAAACCTGGGTGGAACTCCACTCTAATGCTATTAGTTGTGTTGAGCGCTAGGAAGTAATATTGACTTGTTTGAAGTGAATATTACATTTTTGTTTATATTGTACAGCCATGTTCCTTTTATATTTATTTATATAAGTGCCATTTAATAGCTCTTCTTCATTTTCATAGGTTATTTATGCAAGCATATATTAGTATTATTATGATTATTTTTATTATATTTTTTAACATTTTTCTCAGCCACAAATCTCATGAATGTATATTTATAAGAGAGTACATGCAAATATGTGTTGTAGCGATGAGAAGGAGGAAGAATGCAGGCCCCCAAAACACATTGGAGGGATCTCTGGGTTCTGTCATTCGGCTAGTGTTGCTGTCAGGATTAGTCACTTGCATTGGGTCTTTGAGTTTTTTTCTTTTTTGGTGGGTGGGTCTAGGTTTCAACTTTTTTTTTGTGAGTGCATGGGGGGTGGCATCTGAGGACCATCATGTTCATTTTAAAGGGGTTTCTAGATTCCAATAAGCTCCCTGTCTGCAGACCTAAGAAAAAAAAGAGAGTTGTGGGGATGAGGCTCTTGTCCTGATCAACATGGGGACAAGGTGCAGGAGGGGATTCCCCTAGCCGCTTGTCGACCGCTGGTCGGCAATTGACGGCGACAAGGTGGCTCTATTGCGCAAATCGCCGTCATGTGATGCGGCTGGGAGATCGAGCCCAGTGAGCACGCGCGCGCTGCCGGAGGCACGCCCGTGCGCTCACTGTGTCTGGGGAGGGCCAGGGAGCGGGTGCGGCTGATTCGATCTCCGCCGGCCACCCGCAATGCCCCCCCCCGGAGTGAAAGAATGGAGGTCCGTGTAAGTAAACACGGACCTCCGTTCTGTGAGGGGGGAAGGGCTGTGATCACAGCCTTCCACTACATGGAGGCTGTGATCACTTCCCTTCCCCAGCTAGGGCAGCCCACATACATAAGAACACGCCCAGGGAACACAGTTAACCCTTAGAGCGCCCCCTGCAGGTTAACCCCTTCACTGCCAAGGGCATTTACACAGTAATCAGTACATTTTTATAGCACTGATCGCTGTATAAATGCCAATGGTCCCAAAAAAGTGTCAAAATGTTCCGACATGTCCTCCCCAATATCGCAGTACCTCTAAACATTGCAGATCGCCGCCATTACTAGTAAAAAAATTAAAAAAATAAAAACCCCAGAAATGAATTCTCATCATCCGTAAATGCGACCACTTTTGCGCAAACCAATCAATAAACGCCGATTGCGATTTTTTTTTATCACAAATTTGAGGAAGAATATAAATCGGCCAAAAATGACCGATGAAAAAAAAAATGTTTTTTTATATTTTTTTTTTGGATTTGTATTTTAGCAAAAAGTAAGAATTTGGTTTTTTTTAAAAAATTGTCGCTCTTCTTTTGTTTATAGCAGCGATCAGAAATGACGCAGCAGTGATCAAATACCACCAAAAGAAAGCTCTATTTGTGGGAAAAAAAGGACGCAAATTTCGTTTGGGTACAACGTCGCACGACCGCGCAATTTTCAGTTAAAACGACGCAGTGCCGAATCGCAAAAAGGGCTCTGGTCCTAAAGGGGGAAATCCTTCCGGGGCTGAAGTGGCTAGGCAAGGCATTGACCCGATGTTGAGTGCCTGGTATCATGGAGGAAAACCAAACCGCATGATGATCAGATTAAGGGTCTGGTATGGCTATTTAGGAGGCTGCATTTTGTTGTGTTTTTCTTGCATGGGGTCCCCCTTTGAAACCAGTGCTAAACTCTAGCAATGATAAAGCTTCCTCCTCTAAAACAAACCTACTATGGATCTCCCTCATATTGTCTAAAAGGTATCTCTCTCCTCTATAATACCGTTCAGTGAAGAACTAGGTTCTGCAAATATATCCCTCTCCTGAGATGGTAGGGAGATCTACAGAATACCTATACACCAACACAATGGCTCCAGGCCTTTAAATTCACACATGGTAATTCACACTGTATTAACCACTGGGAACTCTCCCAAAAAAAGAATTTCTCACTGGTACCTTACACCCTATCGAGTAGCTAAATTTTATTTCTCCCAATCGCCTCTATGTTGGCCCAACTGTGGTCATGTAGATAACCTCTATCATACTGGTCTTGCAAGAGTCTCACAAGCTTCTGGAACCAAGTGTTTGGCTTCCTCAGTTACAGGTATCTTAACTCCACCTAACTCGACCTTGGCTATTCTAAATTTAGGAATTGAAAACTTTCCACCTAATTTTCGCTTCATAGTTGCCCACATACCGTTGGCATCTAGAACCGTAATAACCAGTCATTGGAAGAAAGAAAGACTTTAATCTGTCCGAAGTGGTTACTTCTATCATCCTTACTTATGAATATGAAAATACCCTATTGTTGTGAGCTGGTATGATAGACACATTCACGGGAACCGTTGTCCTCCTGGGTCAATATCTAATAATATAGATATTGTCACTGTCATTGAGTTTCATACTATATTACTTAAACCTCAGACATTTCATGATATATCCAGATTGTTACTGTACCTGATGTATTTTACATACTGTCCTATATAAGTCTTTTCTCATTCTTACAATGGCCATTTCCCGACAACCCTGGCCAAGTTTTGAAGGAGTATCTAAAAGTGATAATACCATTATGATATAAAAAGGAAGAGACTGATTGATGGTAATCTGGAGAACAACCAAAGGGAGTTTGGAGTCCATTTAAGTGCAAAGGATTGATAACAAGGTGAGGGCACATCTGGTGTTGGTGGCACAGGCTGCACAGTATAGGAACATAGGAATTTAGACACTTTTATATAATTTTATTATGTGAGTGGCATTCATAAGTGAGTGGATTGAAGTGTTTAAGGATAGGGCACTATTTGGTGTTTTGTTTTCAATGTGTTTAAAGCGGAGGAGAAAAGTTGGAGAGTGCCTTGAAGAGAACCTTAATGGCAAGGAAGTGGTGGATTGTACAAAGGAAACTATCTACTTGGAGTGCCATCAATGGGCCTTTTAAAGACAAAAGCCATATTTGACCATACAATATATGTAAGGTCAAGGAGACCAGGTGAGTAGAGTTGAGCGAACACTTGGACGTTCGGGTTCAGAGGGTCCGAACGAACTTTAGAAAAAAGTCCGGGTTCGGCACCGAACGTTGCCCGAACTTTATCCTGGATCCCGAACCCCATTGAAGTCAATGGGCGACCCGAACTTTTAGGCAGTAAAATGGCTGTAACAAAGTCCTCGCAAGTGCTAGAGGGCTGCAAAAGGAAGTAGAATGGGGGTAAGAGTAGGGCAAGTGCCCTACAAAAAAATGGGGATAGGGAAAATAAATTAAAATCAAATTTAAAAAATGGGAAGGGGGGTGCATGTGGAGTAGGAGCCGAGAGGTTGACTAGGCCATGACCGTGGCAGTGTAGGTGGAAGTGGCGGTGGTCAAAGAGGAGGAGGAGGTAGCCAACACTATTTTTTTTTGTCTGTTTATAATTGGGGTAGCCCCCAAAATATTGAGGCCTATTCAAAAAAAGAAGTATATGAATGGCTGTGTGAGTCCTGTCTAAATGTTTATTCTGCACAAGGTACAGACAAGTCTTGTGGGATCCATGCCTGATTCATTTTAATAAAGGTTAGCTTGTCCACGTTGGCTGTGGACAAACGGCTGCGCCTGTCTGTGATAACGCCTCCTGCCGTGCTAAACACACGTTCAGACAATACACTGGCTGCAGGGCAGGCCAGCACCTCCAAGGCATAAAGGGCAAGCTCAGGCCATGTGGCCAATTTGGAGACCCAGAAGTTGAATGGGGCAGACCCATCAGTCAGTACGTGTAGGCGTGTGCCCACATACTCTTGCACCATGTTGCTGAAATGCTGCCTCCTGCTAAGACGTTGTCTATCGGCTGGTAGTGGTGTTTGTTGTGGCGAGCTTTGCCACATTTCGGCCATGCAAACCCTGCCTTCTGAGGTGCTGGCGGTGGCACAGCTAAATTGGTGGCCTCTTCCTCCTCCTCCTCTGCCTTCGCCTTGTGCTTCCGCTGAGCCCCTTCGGTGTCATTTGGGAATGCCCTCAGCAGTGCCTCTACCAGTGTGCGCTTGTAGTCGTGCATCTTCCTCTCAGGCTCCAGTGAGGGAATTAAGGACGGCACGTTGTCCTTGTAACGGGGATCCAGCAGGGTGGCCACCCAGTAATCAGAAGAAGTTACAATGTGGGCAACTGTGTCTACTATATGGAGGGTGTCTCCTGTCGAACAGAAACGGAGACCCGTCGGATCGTGTGTACCGGCTGATGTACGACGTCACGGACGCGTTGCTGTCGGTTCAACGGGTGTAACATTGAAGAAGACTAATGACCCACCGGTGGGACGACCTAGGGGCAATGTTCCTGTTGCACGGCAGGAATTAAGGGAGTGACCTCGGACTCTCCTTCTACGTGCTGATGTTCGCGTGTGACCATCTCCGTGACGACTCCCGTAAGGGTTTACTGTGGCTTCCCCGAGTCGCCTTCGTGTTCCGCTTCCGTCTCCTCCTCCTCCT
>BLSH010513005.1:145766-161173 GCA_018402905.1 Glandirana rugosa | reverse complement strand
GTATAAGCATGAGTGGTAATTTTGTAGTACTTAGTTGTCTGTCCAGAAGGATGGTCATCTAGTGGGCCAAGTTGGTATTGCCAGTTTGTGTTAATGCCGACGGGGCTCGATTGACTCCTTTGAGGCATGGTGTGTGTGTAGATTCAAGCATTGTATAGATATTGCCATATGCTAAACATGGTGATGAAATATTTTACAGAGAATACTTTATACGTCTCCACACCCCCTTTACGACATCCGCAGGGCTGACGAGAGAGCAGACTTGGAAGGCACCTGGTTTATTGTTTAAGGACCACATTAGTAAGTTTAAATGCAACTGTAATGTATCTGGAAATTGTTCTTTTAAAAAATTGTGGTACTCTAACTATGTATCCTTTACAGACCAGTCCTACATACCCTAATCTTCTGAAGAAGCGTATATTTAAGAACGCGAAACATGTTAAGAGGAATGCCCAAAGGCATGATCGTGGGTCCTATTGCCGGATTATACCAGCAATTGCTAACCTTGGACAATCTCAACATTTTTTATTGATACCTTTAATATGGTTGTCTTTAGTTGTCTTGTATTGGTCGGATTGGTGGGTCTCCCCCTTCCCCCCTCTCCCCCAAAACCACTGTGAGACAGGACACCATTTCAATATCTGGTTAGGTATACCTTTTGGCATATTAGGACCCACCCTCCATGAGGGAATTCAAGGGGATAAAGTAGGCAAAATATGTGTTTTTTTTATATACTGATGTTCTGCTTTTTTCTGAATACTTTTGGATTAGATACTCAGATTTGTGAGTTCTTTTTAAACTAATTTAATAAAAATATAAATTTTATAATTATTGGTTCCTGTGAAGGATTCATTTTATGGTACCTATAAAGTCCCAGGCGCTATCCTCCTTTTCTATTTTTCACTATGAATTAGGGACGTGGTACCTTAGCAATCTACAATTATAGGTCCCTGGCAGCCATCCAGGTGGACCCGAATTAGTTTTCCATACCTGAGGAAGGCGTTTCCCTTGTGCGTGTAGCTGGCACACCTCAACAACGTCCTCTCCTTCCAACAGGAGGTTCACCAACACCACCAACACCAGCAGCACCAGCATCACCAGCAGCACCATGACCACATCCCTTATTTGCTCTCCTCATTGGGCCCACAAATGTATTATGTAGCCCTATGTAAGTATTAATTAATACCAATTAATACCTTTTTTTGGAAAACACCAACGTAGCTGGACTTTTTATTTTGGTGCAAGAAATGCACTGCTCACACCAACAGCTGGAAGCTCTCCCTTTAGAACTAGGAGATGATTTTTGATCAATAATGTGTCACTTACAGCAACAGCTGGCCCTATAGGAGTAGGCAATGGTTTTTGAACAATAATCTGTCCCTCTAGGCAACAGCTGGAAGCTCTCCCTTTAGAACTAAGAGATTATTTTTGAACAATAATGTGTCACTTACAGCAACAGCTGGAACCTGGCCCTATAGGAGTAGGCAATGGTTTTTGAACAATAATATGTCCCTCTAAGCAACAGCTGGAAGCTCTCCCTTTAGAACTAAGAGATTATTTTTGAACAATAATGTGTCACTTACAGCAACAGCTGTAACCTGGCCCTATAGGAGTAGGCAATGATTTTTGAACAATAATCTGCCCCTCTAAGCAACACCTGGAAACTCTCCCTTTAGAACTAGGAGATGATTTTTGAACAATAATGTGTCACTTACAGCAACAGCTGGCCCTATAGGAGTAGGCAATGGTTTTGGAACAAGAATCTGTCCCTCTAAGCAGAAGCCTCTACCTAGTGCAGTCAGATCGCTAAAAGCAGCAGTATGTGAAATCTCAAATTACTCCCACAATCTGATCGTTGTGTACGATCCCACAATCTGATCATTGTGTACGATCGTAACGATCGTTGTATTAGGCAGGGTTTGATCTAAATGTGCCACTCAAAGCAGCAGTATGTGAAATCTCAAATTACTTCAACAATCTGATCGTTTTGCACAATCATAGCGATTGTTGTGTTATGAAGGGTTTGATCTGCAATCTGCAATCTGTCACTCAAAGCAGCAGTATGTGAAATCTCAAATTTCTGCAATCTGTCCCTCAGAGCAACAGCAGTAGTAATCTCAGGATGCAGGATCAGATGTTAAAATGTCTGCAATCTCTCCCTCACAAAAACGCTGGCAGCTTCCTCTCCCTACACTAACCCAAGAGCATGTGACATGCAGCACTGCGACTCCAACTTATAAAGAGGCTGGGTCACATGATGCACTGGCCAATCACAGCCATGCCATTAGTAGGCATGGCTGTGATGGCTTCTAAGGGCAAACCAGTGAAACGCTTGTTGATTGGCTGCCCTTCAGCTATTCAACATATGTGATCAACTACCAGAACCCAGAACCTGAACCCAAATGTTTTTTGAAATGTCCGTGTTCGGGTCCGGGTCCCGGACACCCGAAAGTTCGGTACGGACCCGAAAGTTACAGTCCGGGTTCGCTCAACATTACCTGCAACCTTTTACCAAAATAAACCTGGCAAGCAGACAGATTTTAAGAAAGTTTGCCTACAAGCTGCCTTCTTCCCAGGAAATGTGATCCACACAAGCTAATCTCCCACAATATATATATATATATTATATACTGTATATATACAGTATCTCACAAAAGTGAGTACACCCCTCACATTTGTGTAAATATTTTATTCTATCTTTTCATGTGACAACACTGAAGAAATGACACTTTGCTACAATGTAAAGTAGTGAGTGTACAGCTTGTATAACAGTGTAAATTTGCTGTCCCCTCAAAATAACTCAACACACAGCCATTAATGTCTAAACCGCTGGCAACAAAAGTGAGTACACCCCTGAGTGACAATATCCAAATTAGGCCCAAAGTGTCAATATTTTATGTGGCCACCATTATTTTCCAGCACTGCCTTAACCCTATTGGGCATGGAGTTCACCAGAGCTTCACAGGTTGCCAATGGAGTCCTCTTCCCCTCCTCCATGACGACATTACGGAGCTGGTGGATGTTAGAGACCTTGCGCTCCTCCACCTTCCGTTTGAGGATGCCCCACAGATACTCAATAGGGTTCAGGTCTGGAGACATGCTTGGCCAGTCTATCACCTCTACCCTCAGCTTTTTTAGCAAGGCAGTGGTTGTCTTGGAGGGGTGTTTGGGGTCGTTATGTTGGAATACTACCCTGCGGCCCAGTCTCTGAAGGGAAGGGATCTTGCTCTGCTTCAGTATGTCACAGTACATGTTGGCATTCATGGCTCCCTCTATGAACTGTACCTCCCCAGTGCCGGCAGAACTCATGCAGTCATAGACCATGACACTCACACTACCATGCTTGACTGTAGGCAAGACACACTTGTCTTTGTACTCCTCACCTGGTTGCCGCCACATACGCTTGACACCATCTGAACCAAATAATTTTATTTTGGTCTCATCAGACCACAGGGCATGGTTCCAGTAATCCATGTCCTTAGTCTGCTTGTCTTCAGCAAACTGTTTGCAGGCTTTCTTGTGCATCATCTTTAGAAGAGGCTTCCTTCTGGGACGACAGCCATTCAGACCAATTTGATGCAGTGTGTGGCGTATGGTATGAGCACTGATATTCTGATTTAATATTACACACAGCGCCTTCCCTTAAGATTTTATATGAAATCCCTATGAATCTACAGGTGTGTGAATGCGCATCACACGTAAGCCACCACACCTGGGGCTGCTGCCAGTGGGAGTAAACCTCTTGAAAACTGGTAAACAGAAAAGGCAGCGCCTCTATACATTCACCCCAAAATACTTGTTAACAGTGACTCTACACATATGTGAATAAATTATATGAGTTAGAAATAACCAAGAGGCCACTACTAGCTCTCTTGTGAAATACACAAGAATTCATAAAAATAATATAAACAAGATAATAATTTGCTTTAAATACTTATAAAGTGTCTAAAGTGCTTAAAAAGTGCTTAATGTAACTCCAAGGTGCATCCGTGTAAAAAAAATTACAAACTCATAGTTCATAGAGTGTCATAATCATAAATCCATAAAGAATAAAGTGTCCAAGTGCTGGAATTCTTGTTGGCAAAATTACCAACAGGTTCTTCCAATGAAACCCAGTGCAAACAAAGTGCTTCTTAGCGTGCTGGAAGGGTTAATGCCAGTGGAGCATGCAGTCAGTGCCAGAAGCCCCCCTCTGTGTCCCCACTCACCAGAAGCTATTGACCATCTGCTTTTCAGTCAGAGGTCAAAAGCAGCTTGTTAGGGGGGAGAGATACGGCAGATCCCCAGATGCTAGATGTTATATCGGATTCCTTCAGAGCATAATCGGATGGAAATGTTGCCTATGGCTCGGAGGATAAAAGGAAAGAGCTCATGTGTAGACCGCCAAAACACAAATTTATTGCGCAACATAGAGATACACTTACAGGATGAAGATAAAAACCCGCGGTGAGAGATCTCAAATGGCGTGCGTTCCACTGCTCGCACCCTCCGAACCGGAAATGGCGATGACGGCTGCGGCGACCGGACGTGATGTCAACGCGTTTCGCCACGTGATTGGGCGTCTTCACGGACACAGAACCCGGCCACAGCAGCATTCATATACACAAAGTTCCGCCACTCAATTAGGCTGGGAGCCAATAAAAAAAACAAGGTTCAACTGTCCATTAAGCCTTACAGCCGTCTTAGCCAAATTCGCCCTCCGGTGGTGAACATTGGGAAAAAAAAGCCCTCTTTAGACAACCCACAACCGCAGGCTATTCATGTTAAAACATAAATTGCAGTTATAATATAAAAATAAAATACACATAAAAATAGAACCACTTAGAACAATAAGAAAAAAAGTATAGAATCAGAAATTAAAAATACAAATTACAAATTACACATAAATGAATATAAAATTGTTTAGCTCAATAATTTGGTAAACACAATTGTCCCCCCAAAGCTATATCGTTGGTCCAATCACAGATTTGTATAACTCCCATCTGCTCATAACTATGGGAGAGACGACACACCCCAAACAATATTAAAATTGAAAACTAATAAATATATTAAATCAAAACAATATGGTATATTCCCTATAGATAATCTATTGGGGCAGAGTGACTACTCTTATGTGGAACTATCCAGACCCACACACAAGTAGATGCATTATTTGACACGATAATGAAGGAGAATAAACCATCGAACTCCCCATAGACCCATGCAGAACAAGATCCATCCACACAATGGACCTATACCCTTTGCGAGAGGTCATATATATACTCATTGTCTACCAGTCATTGTCTACCAGTCAGACAGGAAACAATTTATATCCATCTCTATATTAAGGCCCAATGGATCCAAAGTGCCCATTCTATGGATCCATCGGGTCTCATTCTGCGAGATGGCTCTAGTCATGTTGGTACCCCTCCAGTGGCCCTCAACCCGATCAATCCCACAGAACATCAATTGACTGGGATCTCTCTCGTGCACTAGCCTAAAATGGTTGGATAGGCTATGATATCGGAAGCCTTTCTTTATATTGGTGACATGCTCCCTCAGTCTCACCTTGAGTTTACGAGTAGTCCTACCAATATACTGAAGGCCACATGTACATGTCAGCAAATATGTGACGTGAGTGCTGTCACATGTAATACATTTTCTGACAGCATAGGACCTCCCTGTAGAGGTGGAGGTAAACTCCGTGGTCCTACGCTGTCTGAAATTAGACGTGGTACACATCACACACCTGCCACAACTGAAAAAACCTTCCATATCTAGAAAAGTACAGGTCTTAACAGGAGGGTCAATAACATTGGGAGCTAATCTGAGACGCAGAGATGGTGGTCTCTTATACACAAACTGCGGGCGGTCCGGTATGAGGCCTGCTAAATCCCTATCTCTGCGTAACAGAGCCCAATGCTTTTTGATGATCCCCTCGAATTGCCTATATTCCCTAAAGAAAATGGTCATAAAGGATAAACCGTTATTCTCTTGCTTATTTTTATTTTTATTGAATAAAGACTCCCTATCCATGTTTCTAATTGAAATTTTGGTGTTTTCTAAGGAGGATCTAGTATAGCCCTTTTCAACAAACCTCTCCAGAATAATGTCAGCCTGTTGATCATAATCTGCTAGAGAGTCGCAATTCCGTCGAATCCTCATCATCTGACCCCTGGGGATGCCATCCAGCCACCTGGGATGATGGCAACTGCCCAGGGGTATATACCCGTTCCGATCTACCGTTTGAAGAAAGTACGGGTCAGGAGCCTATCCCCTTGTTTATATATGGTGAGGTCTAAGAAATTTATGATTTCGTTGTGGATTTCTTCTGAAAAAGAGATGCCTAAGGTGTTTGTGCCCATATTTGCTATAAACTGAACTAGTGAATCTTTAGACACTGCCCAAATAATCAAGATATCATCAATGTATCTCTTAAATAATTTGAGACAGGGATGGGGGTGCTCAAATACGGCCCTCTCTTCCCACCAACTCATGAAGATGTTGGCTACAGAGGGCGCATATTTGGCCCCCATGGCCACTCCTTTTATCTGTCTGAAAAACTTTTTTTCAAACCAGAAAAAATTGTGGCTCATTGCCAACTCTAATAGTTCCAGTAGAAAAAGTTTCTGCTCCTCTACCAAATCCGTGCTCTCTAGTGCCCATTTAACTGCCTCTTTAGCATATACCTGTTTGATATTAGTATACAGCGAATTGACATCGACACTTTGAGATCTCTCACCGCGGGTGTTTATCTTCATCCTGTAAGTGTATCTCTATGTTGCGCAATAAATTTGTGTTTTGGCGGTCTACACATGAGCTCTTTCCTTTTATCCTCCGAGCCATAGGCAACATTTCCATCCGATTATGCTCTGAAGGAATCCGATATAACATCTAGCATCTGGGGATCTGCCGTATCTCTCCCCCCTAACAAGCTGCTTTTGACCTCTGACTGAAAAGCAGATGGTCAATAGCTTCTGGTGAGTGGGGACACAGAGGGGGGCTTCTGGCACTGACTGCATGCTCCACTGGCATTAACCCTTCCAGCACGCTAAGAAGCACTTTGTTTGCACTGGGTTTCATTGGAAGAACCTGTTGGTAATTTTGCCAACAAGAATTCCAGCACCTGGACACTTTATTCTTTATGGATTTATGATTATGACACTCTATGAACTATGAGTTTGTAATTTTTTTACACGGATGCACCTTGGAGTTACATTAAGCACTTTTTAAGCACTATAGACACTTTATAAGTATTTAAAGCAAATTATTATCTCGTGTATATTATTTTTATGAATTCTTGTGTATTTCACAAGAGAGCTAGTAGTGGCCTCTTGGTTATTTCTAACTCATATAATTTATTCACATATGTGTAGAGTCACTGATATGCTGACCCCCCCTGCACACGCTTCAACCTCTGCAGCAATGGTGACAGGACTCATACGTGTATTTGCCAAAGACAATCTCTGGATATGACACTGAGCACGGCACTCAATTTCTTTGGTCGGCCATGGCGAGGCGCTGTTCTGAGTGGAATCGGTCCTGTTAAACCGCTGTATGGTCTTGACCACCATGCTGCAGCTCAGTTTCAGGGTCTTGGCAATCTTCTTATAGCCTAGACCATCTTTACGTAGAGCAACAATTCTTTTTTTTCAGATCCTCAGAGAGTTCTTTGTTATGAGGTGCCATGTTGAACTTCCAGTGACCAGTATGAGAGAGTGAGAGCGATAACATTAAATTTAACACACCTGCTCCCCATTCTCACCTGAGACCTTGTGACACTAACGAGTCACATGACACTGGGGAGGGAAAATGGCTAATATGGTCCAATTTGGACATTTTCACTTAGGGGTGTACTCACTTTTGTTGCCAGCAGTTTAGACATTAATGGCTGTGTATTGAGTTATTTTGAGGGGGACGGCAAATTTACACTGCTATACAAGCTGTACACTCACTACTTTACATTGTAGCAAAATATTTACAAAAATGTGAGGGGTGTACTCACTTTTGTGAGATATTGTATATATGTCTATATATATATATATATATATATATATATATATATATATGTGTGTGTGTGTGTGTGTGTGTATATATATAGATATCCTGCACCTTGAAAAAGTATTTATATCCCTTTAAATTTTCCACATTTTGTCATGTTACAACCAAAAACGTAATGTACAGGGTGGGCCATTTATATGGATACACCTTAATAAAATGGGAATGGTTGGTGATATTAACTTCCTGTTTGTGGCACATTAGTATATGTGAGGGGGGAAACTTTTCAAGATGGGTGGTGACCATGGCGGCCATTTTGAAGTCGGCCTTTTTGAATCCAACTTTTGTTTTTTCAATAGGAAGATGGTCATGTGACACATCAAACTTATTGGGAATTTCACAAGAAAAACAATGGTGTGTTTGGTTTTAACGTAACCTTATTCTTTCATGAGTTATTTACAAGTTTCTGACCACTTATAAAATGTGTTCAGTGTGCTGCCCATTGTGTTGGATTGTCAATGCAACCCTCTTCTCCCACTCTTCACACACTGATAGCAACACCGCAGGAGAAATGCTAGCACAGGCTTCCAGTATTCGTAGTTTCAGGTGCTGCACATCTCGTACCTTCACAGCATAGACAATTGCCTTCAGATGACCCCAAAGATAAAAGTCTAAGGGGGTCAGATCGGGAGACCTTGGGGGCCATTTAACTGGCCCACGACGACCAATCCACTTTCCAGGAAACTGTTCATCTAGGAATGCTGACACCCATAATGTGGTGGTGCACCATCTTGCTGGAAAAACTCAGGGAACGTGCCAGCTTTAGCGCATAAAGAAGGAAACACATCATCATGTAGCGATTTCGCATATCCAGTGGCCTTGAGGTTTCCATTGATGAAGTATGGCCCCACTATCTTTGTACCCCATATACCACACCATACCATCAATTTTTTGGTTCCAACAGTCTTGGAGGGATATATCCAATGTGGGTTAGTGTCAGACCAATAGCGGTGGTTTTGTTTGTTAACTTCACCATTCACATAAAAGTTTGCCTCATCACTGAACAAAATCTTCTGCGTAAACTGAGAGTCCTGTGAAGATACGAGATGTGCAGCACCTGAAACTACGGATACTGGAAGCCTGTGCTAGCATTTCTCCTGCGGTGTTGCTATCAGTGTGTGAAGAGTGGGAGAAGAGGGTTGCATTGACAATCCAACACAATGAGCAGCACATTGAACACATTTTATAAGTGGTCAGAAACTTGTAAATATTTCATGAAAGAATAAAGTTACGTTAAAACCAAGCACACCATTGTTTTTCTTGTGAAATTCCCAATAAGTTTGATGTGTCACATGACCCTCTTCCTATTGAAAAAACAAAAGTTGGATTCAAAATGGCCGACTTCAAAATGGCCGCCATGGTCACCACCCATCTTGAAAAGTTTCCCCCCTCACATATACTAATGTGCCACAAACAGGAAGTTAATATCACCAACCATTTCCATTTTATTAAGGTGTATCCATAGAAATGGCCCACCCTTTAGAATTATTGTACACGTAAGACATTTTGTCATGTTCCAAAAAAACAAAACAAAACATAAATGTATTTATTGGGTATCAGAGTAAAGGGGGGCTGAATACAAATGCACGCCACACTTTTCAGATATTTGTAAAAAATGTTGAAAACCATTTATCATTTTTCGTCCACTTCCAGGTATCATTTTGTTGGGCTAAGTAGTTTCTAAAAGTTGCTACCGATAACAAGAAAGGCAGTAAATTAGATTCTCTGCAGCCAAGAACAATAGACCCCTCCCCCACTAGCAATAGATCCTCCATAACAAAATATCCTCTAGAAACAATAAATCCACCCCAGCAACAACAGATCTCCCAGAATCCATGATCCATAGACCCCCTCCCTCAATAGTAGATCCCTCCCAGCAGCAATTGACTCCCAACAACAATAGATCATCCACTAGCAGCAATAGACCTACCAGACAAACAATAGATCTCCTGCAAAAACAGATCCCCAGTGACAATAGATCTCCCAGCAGCCAGCCTCATTGAACCCTTCAGCATACTCAGCACTCCCTGCCATTACATTCATTCAGTGCAGGAGTTCCCCTGTGTTCCCGCTGAAAACAGCCTTGGGCATGAGTAGATTCTTCTTCTAATCCCACATACACTTTTCCCCATATACATAAACCAATATGAATTGTTTGACAAATTTTGCTTCTTCTTGAGAAATGAAAGAGAATTGATCTCTAAATTCAGAAAACAAATAAATCAGCCATATGTGTGCGGTTACATCACAGTTCTATGTGAATACAAAGATAAGTCTTCTACATAACAGCGTTCACCCCACAAGAAACCTTTGAAAGCAGCAACCCAAACAAATGCCCCATAAGCACAAAATGGGGGGCTCCTGGTATACAGAAATAAGAGCCCAGGACCCTCGATACACAGAGTATATTATAACCAATTTTGATCACGCATCCCAGAATATAAATATTTAGCAAGAGAAATTTCCCTCAAATGGATTGGGATTTTCAGGGCACAGATAATGAATTCAAGTTGAATATATAAAAATTATTTTTTATTACAATATTTCAGAGTAGAAAAACAGGTAGGTCAAAAAGACAAATAAAGAGATCATAAAAGATCATAAATACATAATACTTATAATCAAAGCAGGAGTGAATTTTTAGAAAAAACAGCAACGGTTTACTGTCTTATAGTTTGCATGATTCTTGCCAAGTAGCTCAGTAAGCCCGACATGTTTCAGGATATTCCAATCCTTTCTTCAGGGGCATTCATACAAGACAAGACTCCTACTTTCTATGGCGTGCTACACTCCCATCCACCAAAATGGCCACCCAGGAGCCATCAAACCCATGGACAAGAAATCCAACCGAGAGTGGCTCAATGTGCGGGCAAATGGACAGACAGTGCCCCACTGAACTCCCTAAGGGAATCCCCAGATGAGCCGGACTCCGGGAAGAATGGACGTCAGACGGCCAGGGTTGTCGAATATTCCTATCAGACTCCCCACGATGAAGGGCAGGATCTGTCCAATCACCAGCTCCTATACTCGGGATATCAGTCCCATACTGGGGGTGATATGAGGATAACCCTGTATTGCCTCTGTAGATGGCTACAGAGGCAATACAGGGTTATCATATCACCCCCAGTATGGGACTGATATCCCGAGTCCATGGGATTGATGGCTCCTGGGTGGCCATTTTGGTGGATGGGAGTGTAGCACGCCATAGAAAGTAGGAGTCTTGTCTTGTATGAATGCCCCTGAAGAAAGGATTGGAATATCCTGAAACATGTCGGGCTTACTGAGCTACTTGGCAAGAATCATGCAAACTATAAGACAGTAAACCGTTGCTGTTTTTTCTAAAAATTCACTCCTGCTTTGATTATAAGTATTATGTATTTATGATCTTTTATGATCTCTTTATTTGTCTTTTTGACCTACCTGTTTTTCTACTCTGAAATATTGTAATAAAAAATAATTTTTATATATTCAACTTGAATTCATTATCTGTGCCCTGAAAATCCCAATCCATTTGAGGGAAATTTCTCTTGCTAGATACACAGAGTATAGGTCCTGTACAATCAATAGCAGGTAATCATTGTTCCATTAAAATGCATAATTGGCTACATTATTTATCATCAAATAAAAATCTCTTTACCGTCTCTAGAAATACTTTAAAAAAAAGTAAAACATCAAGTAGAGGTCTTGGACTTTATGACTGATAGTCATCCCATAGGAAAGAAGCACAATCTGTATATAAAGTGAGAACAAACAGTTCTAAGTCACCACCAAAAACGCCATACCATGTCAGCACATTTATATTCACTAAGTTGTAATCACTAATAGAAGTAGACTACTGCCTCGTACACACGGGTCGACGATCGTATACAACAGGTCGTACGAACGACCGTTGTATGCTAAATCGACCATTAGTACGCGCGATTAGAACAGCCTACATACGACGGTCGTACAACAGGAGTTGTATGAGCAAACTAGAAAACTTTGGTAGTACCAACAAGCGGTCATACGACCGTTGTACCGTGTGTACAGAGAAGTTGTGTTATGCAAAACACGCATGCTCCGAAGTCAGGAACGGCCAGATGCTAATTCCATGCACCTGAACTTTCTCTTTATACGTTCATAAGGCGTCACTATGTTCGGCTTGGTCGTACGATCGTGTAGTGCATGTCAGTATGCGAGATACAACAGCCAACATATGATTTGGTCCATTCGGTCGTACGACCGTCGAACCGTGTGTACGAGGCTTAAGATTAGATGTAACATGGACCGTTCTATCAGGAAACACAGTGTGCAGAAAATGACTCCATAGAAGTCTGTAGGGAGCATTAGAAAACAAAGGTGCCATAAGTCATAATCACCAGGAAGTATAATGTCACATCAGAGGAAATGGGTGGTCCTATAATCCAAGGGTTCATCACCAATCATGGCATCATGGGACTGCTTGTGTCCAAAAAAAAAATCCACTATATTAAAAACTTGAAAATCCTTACCATGTCATACATAAAGCTTGGTTAAAAGGAGAAAAATGGACACTAAGGCTGGGTTCACACCTATGCCAATTGGATGCGGCTTAAACCGCTTCCAATTCGCAGGACACTTGAAAACACATTGTTTTCAATGTGTCCGGTTCACATATGTGCGGTGCATTCGCACTCTGTATTGCACAAAAAAAGTATGCGTTTTTTGTGCAATGCGGTGCGAATTCCCAGCCCGTTGAGTTCAATGGGAGCGCATCTGACATGGAGATGCACTCTGCACTGAACAGAGATATTTTGCCCTGCTCGTGGACCCTCCCCCATCTCTCCCCCCGCAGCTGCTGCGCTGTGGGAACGGACAGGAGCTGTTGAACGGTGGCTCCGCCCCTTCCCGGAAGCAGACAGGCTGGAATTTGCACCGGACAGGTGTGAATCCAGCCTTACATGAACCCTGGGAGCTCCATGGTGTGTGGGGAAGCCTTTGGATGATACAAACAGTGGTGAACCCCAACCAGGTGGCCATTCCTATGGGCACAACTCACCAGACTGAAGCAACTGGTGAGAACTCCAACAACCACTGGGTGGAGGGATACAAATCCAAGCAGACTCACCGGAACCATGAAACAGGAAATTGCCTACCGGAATGGACGTCATTGGATACCGGGTCACTGGAAGTGATGTGCAGCTGACTCTACAAAGTGCAGGAAGGAGGTCTCTAGGATAACTCGATTTGTAGTCTCTTTGTCAAGTCCTGGAGGAGGAGAACAAAGGGGGAATTTAAATAGCCAAGCATGGGAAACACTTGTGATTGTGAATATGAATACACACCTAGCGGCCAGTTCACACACCACAATGCCATCCATTGGCTAGAAATGGTTATAACAATGCACATACTGTATAGAAAAAGGCAAAAAAAGAAAAAATTAAAATTCATAATGGTAATCACAAGTATGCAATTGAAATAAGATGGTTCAGAAAGCGGTTACAAACTGAAATCCCGCTGGTACAGAACCCCTGATATAGTACATAAATTCTCCCCGACAGTTCCTGAACATTGTTGGAGGTGCAAACAAGAAAAAGGCTCCTTTCTCCATGTATGGTGGGACTGCTCGGCTCTCCAGCCATACCGGGAGGAAGGTCCACGAGATCATAACGCGATTGTCACCCCTCCCAGTAGAATATACACCAGGACAATTCTTGCTTCACCTGACTAAAGTACCTACTAAACGCTATCATAAATCACTGGCTATGCACCTTAGTAATGCCGCACGGATGTGTGTTCTAGTGCATTGGAGGTCCACTAACATACCCGGAACAGCGGAATGGTTCCGCAGAATAAACAAAGTGGCAGAGATGGAAGAGTTGATATACACTACTCTTGACAAACTGTCGCAGTATACTGCAACATGGGAACCATGGTTGTCCTTTAGGAACTCCCAGGAGTACCGGGACCTTCTCACCCCGACAACATAACTGACTAAAAACATTCCACTAGCGAGCCTCATCTGCCCAAACAAGGGAGACCCAACTCAGGGGAGGGTTGTTGGTGAGGCAACCACCCCCTCCCTCAGTTGCTCTCCAGATCTGGCCAGAGGCACACCCCCCACCCCCCTACCCTAAGAGTTAGATACACCTTTGACCTTCACGCTCCCCCCTTCTCCCACCCTGAAGGGAAGGCGGCCGGAACTACCCCATCTAAGAACAAGACCCGAGTGGCAAATGAAAGTTTGTTACCACTTATGAGACAACACATGCTTGTCTAACCCTATTATACACAAGCTTAGTGCATGAACCACTGGAAGCTTCCAATGAAGACCATACGATCTGAGTACCGACCCATCATCAGGCTATAGCCCGCTTTATTATCCTGAGGATGTGAGTCCCTCTTGATAATGGAGCTGTAATGAATATCTTTGTAGAATCTGATATCCACTTATACATGTGCCTTTGCTTTGCCTTCTTTTGTAACTCCAGATCCTGTTTCTGGAAAATGTGACTGTTTTTTTACTGTGTACAAACTTTATATGCTCATACTGTTCTCCTTCTTTTTTCAATAAATCATTTATGGAAAAAAAAAAAAAAAGAAATAAGATGGTTCAAAAGAACTTGTTTAAACATAAGCAACACTAGTGTTGGCACAAAAGACGTATATTGCTACAAATTGATGTAAATTGATATCAGTATATATATATGGAACATGACTAATAATTAATAAATACAGAATGTTTTGAATATATGAATAATAAATATCTAAAAAGGAGAATAACCATAAATCAATAGTTGATGCACAATCAGTAAGAAAAGGGTAAAGATCCAAGGCAAAAACCAAGCTCTAATTATCGGCCAGCCGGTGACCAACCAGATTAACATAGAAACATAGAAAAGTGACGGCAGAAAAAGACTGAGTAGTCCATCGAGTCTGCCCTTCTTATTTATGTATTTATTTTTAATTTTTTTTATTTTTATTTTTTTTACATTAACCTTGTTGTCTGACTATAGATTTATGTTTATCCCAAGCATGTTTGAAGCCATTTACTGTTGACTGTCTCACAACCTCTGTTGTCTCCAACACTCTGTCAGTTGTCATTTACCGAAGTTTGTACGAACCCTATTTGTATTTAGATATCAGTCTGTTGTTCCAATTACATTTTTTTTATTTTTATTTTTTTTAATTTTTATTTATGTATTTATTCTTCCCGTCTGAGCTACCTGATGAGTCAGAAAAAGACGGCAGTGAAAAGATACAAAGATACAATTAGACCAACCAGTGGCCGACCGGCTATTAATCTCGAACCAAAAACGGAACCTAGAAATGGGAAAAGAATGACTAACACGTAGTTGATAACTAAATACCAATAAGAGGAAAAATCTATAAATAATAAGTATATAAGTTTT
>BLSH010513005.1:99789-122224 GCA_018402905.1 Glandirana rugosa | reverse complement strand
GGGAAGGTGAATTAGTCCATGACCCAAGGAGGCCGAGAGGCCGCTGTTAAGTTCTACCGGAGGTGAAGTTTGAGGAGGAGAGGCAATTGGTCCTATCCCAGTCCCCCTGGGTGGAAGGCTGGTCTTTTTCACAGGTCTTGGTACCCGAAGTCGTCACTACGTACCTTTTGGCCTACCTAGACGTCTCTTCTTCCGTCTAGGTCGAGTTTTCGGTGGGCCAAATAGAAGGAGAATTGACCCTTACCAGGGTCTTTAAAACCTGGGTTGAAGAACCTCCCCGTTCGGTTAAAATTTAGGCTTATGATAAGAGAAGGCGGGGGGAGCTGGAACTCCGACCAGGCGATCGTGTTTGGCTTTCCACTAAAAATTTAAAATTGGCTTGCCCCTCCAAGAAGTTGGGTCCAAAATTTCTGGGACCATTCCCAGTTAAGAGGAAGATAAACCGGGTGGCTTTTGAGCTGGATCTGCCTTCTTCTCTGCAGATCCATCCGGTTTTCCATGCATCACTGCTGAAGCCCATGGTTCTGGACACTTTTTCTGGTCGGAAGGTGGGTCCCCCTGACCCTATCCTGGTTAACGGAGAGGAGGAGTTTGAAGTGGAGGCCATCTTGAATTGTCGCCGGAGAGCCGGAGGAACCCAGTACCTGATTAAGTGGAAGGGGTTCGGCCCAGAGGAGAACTCCTGGGAACCTGAAGGAAACATTCACGCCCCCGGACTTATCCAGGCCTTCAAAAGAAATCGCCAGAGTGGTGATACCCGGTAAGGCATCCGGAGGCTGCCCCTTGGGGGGGGCAATGTGAGGAAAAGGAACAACTTCTGGCCAAATTCTGGCATTTCCGCGGTGGTGCGCACATTTGCGCGTTCGCGCGCTCCCGTGCGCGCGCACGCGCCGGAAACGGCGCGAAATAGGCCTATTTAAACCTGGAGACTTCTGAGAGCAAGTGCTGCTCACTCTACAGCGTTCCCGACCTGTACGCCTCAGCTCCGGATACCTGTTCCCGTGTTTGTTCTGCCTCCTGTTGGCCCGGCTTGTCCTGACCTGCTGTTTGCTACCTGCACCGACCCCGGCTACCCACGACCATCCGATTGTCTGCTCCTTTGTACCTCTGCTGCCCGCCCGTTAACGAACCTTGCTTGGACTCTGACTACCCGTTTGCCTGATCCTCTTGTACCTTCCTGCCTGCCTGTTGCCAACCCTGCCTGTACGACCATCCTTCTACTTGCACGCCTTCTGGAGCCTCACTACACCATCGGTGACTCTCCAGCCCTCGTGCCATCCCGCACTCTTGGGCCTCTGTCCCCACTACCAGGGGTCCTTGAATCGGGTGCGCAAGAGCGGTTGTTCCCTGCACAAGACAGACTCCACCGTCAGGTACGTGACAACTTAGTTCTGCTAAAGCCCACTGTTGGCTGAAACCACAGAGCCGTTCTATGCTCTGCAAGGATCCCAACAATAATGTTGGCATCCACCCAGATGCTTGACTGGCAACTGGCTCAGTCTCTCAGTGCACAACTGAGAGCCTGAGCCAGCCACTACCCATCCCTGCACAGCCTGGTGCTCCAGTGAGTGCTGGAGGGCCAGAGTAGAGATCAACAGTCACCTGCTCTCTGCTCACTGAAGACCAAGAACTCAACCATCAGTAGCCTTTCACTGCTCAGATGCCATTTTAGAGATGTGGTGGGGGGATCGGTGCTGCAGCTATTAACCTATTATTCTTTATTTTCAATTGCCACACTTTTTAAACTGTCTATACATAATTCATTTTTTGCTCAACCAGCAAATCCTTCCCCAACACTTTATCCTAAACTTAACCTCAAAACTTTACACAGAAACTCACCTTAAATTGTAAAGTATATCTAAAGTCAAAACATTTTCTTTTTCATTTTTGAGTATGGAATGATTAAAACCTTTGTCATCTTTTTTGTCATCCATTTTGTTTTCTCATTTCATACTTATCCTCAAAGTCACCCCTTTTCCCACTTAGTACCAATGCCCTTGCGCCATAATTAGTACTGGTGGCCTCAGCTCTCCACACTTATTCCCAGTGTTCCTAAATTAGGACCAATGCCCTCCCTTACCCTATATAACACCAATGGTCCCTCTCCCCCACAGCCTTGCCGCCAATGTTCCTCTGCCCCATTTAGAATCAATGGCTCCCCTTTCTTTACACTTAACATCAATACCCCCCTTCCCCCAATTAGCATGAACACCCCTCCCCCTCTTAATACCAATGCCCCCTTTTACAATAGTTATCCTCAATGCCCTCCTCTAGACCAACTTAATGCATTCTTTGGCATAGAAGCCAAAGAGAATATAATTATATATATTTTTTGATATATGCGATGCTTTACATCCTGTGTGTCAGGACTCTGCACAAAGTATCTGGCTGCAGAAGGTGTCTGGTAGGGGCTGATATATTGCATTATCATTCATTTTAATGTATTAGTATTTTGCATATTTTTTTTTCTTCCCATTCTGTGATATTTATATATATTTTTTATAATGAGCTAAGGTGCACTTTTTCTGGCCTTGCCCATGTGCTTAATTCCTGTGGGAGAGGTACCATAGTCTGTTACCATATATAAGTCCATCTGTTGCAAAGTTGGGCTAACTCTGAGGAAAGGGGCATGACCCCCGAAACATGTCAGCTTTTCAACAATTTGTTCCCAGGACGAACCATATTGCGTTCCAGCTGGAGCAGATCTGTTTTACTTGATGTTTTTTATTTGCATGTGAGTATCCATTTGTCCATGGTAATGCATGAGGTGGTTATGCCCTGCTGTACACCAATGCCCCCCACTTTCCATACTTTTCCACAATGTCCCTTTACTTAGTACCCCATTCCTGTCCTCACCCTACTCACCCAATGGTCCCCTCTCTCCACGTATCCCTGATGCTTTACACAATGCACCAGTGATTCCCTTTCTCCAAATGTATCCCCAATGTCTCCCCTCTCCCCCACTAAGCATCAATGCCCCCTCCCCTACTTAGCCCCAATTCTCCTCTCCCTCTAGTTAGTACCAATGCCCCCCTCTCTCCACACTTATCCCCATTGTCCCTTCACGTATCACCAATGCCCCCTCACCCTACTTTGCAAGAATAGCCCCCTCTATGTACACTTATTGCCAATGTCCCTGACATAGTACCAATGCCCCCCAGACCCCACTTCACACCAATGGCCCCCTCTATCTACACTTATTCCCAATGTCCCTGACATAATACCAATGCCCCTTCACCCTACTTCGCACCAATGGCCCCCTCTATCTACACTTATTCCCAATGTCCCTGACATAGTACCAATGCCCCCTTGCCCTACTTCGCAACAATGGCTCCCCTCTCTCCACACTTATTCCAATGTCACCCCCATTTAGCAAAAGCAGGATGGGGGGGGGGGGGTAGTACCAAGCAATGAAAAGTGTGTCAAAGATAATCTGTGAGGTGAGTATCCTATTAGCTGCTGCCCTCACAAAAACACTCGTTGACCCGGGGTGTCAATGTAAAAAATAAAACCAGAAATAGTGGTTTTGGCGCTGCTATGTATTATGCGTCTCTATAGTTTGTGTAAAGTGCAACAGTCGTGCAAAAAGTGCTATGGATAAATTAACAACCGCATACAGTATGTATTAATCCATGCCTTATGAGCAAATAATGGATAAATCTTATCACAAATAAAGTGCAAAAATGTAGAAATGTGCAAACTGTGCTGTAAACTGATTGCTAAAGCCCATATGAATATATGACCATGTGTATCAATCAATGTCTTATAAACAAAAAACAAATATCAAATAAATAAATAAATGAATGCTGAATAAAGTGCAATTGTGCTATAAATAAATGATCTCAAAAGCAATCCATGAATAAACCCAGTCCGTGAATAGAAAACAATCCGCAAATAAGTAAATAAATGTCTCAATTCCTTACGTTATCTTCAACTCTTACTATACGATGGCCTGGAGAGTGGTACAAGGATGAGTGTCCGAATTTTGCGAGATAGTCCAAGGGTTGAAAAAGTCTTGTAGTCACAGACGGTATCTCCTTAGAACCGGGGTGACATACTGACTTCTGATACAGCCATTTATTGCAGATTTGTACTGTTCAGTCCAGAGCACCTTCTTCCATTGTTTTGTAAGTTTTCACAGGAGAATAGCACTAGGATTTCCTTGACACAAATCACATTGCTTATACTGTGTTGAAGATAGTGTAAGGAATTGAGACATTTATTTACTTATCAGTTATTAAATAGGGGTCCGGGTCACCCGATGATGTCACCATGCCCAGGGGCATAACGATAGGGGTTGCAGGGGTTGTGATTGCAGCCGGGCCCCATGCTCCAGGGGGCCCGTGTGCCTCCCTTGTACACCTGGATAGGAGGGATGGCGTGGGCGGCATATAGAGGAACCAATCCCCTCCATTTTCCTCCTAATGGAGGAGATTGGTTCCTCTATATGCTGCCCCTGCCGCCCTCCTATCCAGGTTACTTGTTTTCTGCTGTTCCCAGGGTCCCTGTGTGCTTCCCTGGTCCCCCCACAGAGTTGCTGTCTTCCCTTCCTCTCTCCTGCCAGCTGCTGTAGAAGATGTGTCATGATGGAGAGATGGGAACGGGTCGGTAAATTTGTCATTTACCGACTCCTTCCTTTTCTGAATGGACAAAGTCAGTGATGGGTACCAATTGGTTCATTCATAACTGAAGCATAGTAAACTGGTTTTACTATACTTCCATTGCTGAATTAATGGGAGGCTCAGTGCACAGCTATTCCTGTCCATTCATTTTGTGCAGCTGAGGCTACACAGATGGAGATTGAGGGCTGAGGTTTGTTTTGACCCCCTACTCATTCACATGGTGGGGCTGTGATCTGGGGGCCCCCTTCTTAAATGGGCTTCCAGATTCTAATATGTCACCCCCCTGCACCCCCCACACCAACAAGCAAGGGGTGTTAGGAAGAGGGTCTTGTCCTAAAAAAAAACATGGGGGCAAGGTGTTTTGGATGGGAGCTCCTTCCCAATGCACCAACCATGTTGAGGGCATATGGCCTGCTATGGTTCAGGGGGGAAGTGCTCGCTTGTCCCACACATTTCCCGGCCTGCCGGGCTGCATCCCTGGATATGGGTTTGGTATGGATTTTGGGGAGGTCCAATGTAATTTTTTTGTTTTTTTATTTTGATGTGGGGTTTGCCTCAAAATCCAGATCTGGATTGTGGGGGGAACCTCACTCTGTTTTTTCTTTTACATTTTGTCGGTTCTTCTTTTATTTTCATTCTGCTGTCAAAGGGGAACATCACTGACAGAAGATGAGTTTTGGTTAGAGTTGAGAGAACCCGGACTGTAAAGTTCGAGTCCATACCGGACTTTAGGGTGTCCGTCTCCCAAACCCAGACATTTGAGGAAAAAGTCTGGGTTTGGGTATGTTTTCACGTCTTTTGAATAGCTGCAGGGCAGCCAATCAACAAGCGTTTCACTGGTTTGCCCTTAGAAGCCATCACAGCCATGCCTACTAATGGCATGGCTGTGATTGGCCAGTACATCATGTGACCCAGCCTCGATATGAGCTGGAGTCACGTAACACTGCATGTCACAAGCTCTCAGGCTAGTGTAGGGAGAGGATGCTGCCGCCGCTGTGAGGGATAAAAATCATCTCATACTAGTATAGGGAGAGGTTTCTGCCAATTGGTGTGAGGGATAGATTTGCGTTATAAAATCATCTCATACTGCTATAGGGAGAGGTTCATGCTGCTGGTGTGAAGGACAGATTACTGTTATAAAATCATCCCATACTGGAGTAGGGAGAGGTTCCTGGTGGTGCTGTGAGGGACAGATTATCATTCTAAAATCATCTCATACTGGACTAAGGAGAGATTCCTGGCAGTGCTGTGAGGGACAGATTAGCGTTATAAAATCATCTCATACTGGTATAGGGAGAGGTTCCTGCTGCTGGTGTGAGGGACAGATTATCCATCCTGGTGTATGGAGAGGTGGTGCTGGTATGAGCGGTGCATTACAAAAATAAAAAGTGCGTCTACATTGCTGGTTTAAAAAAAAAAAAAAAAGAATAATAATTTATTATTCTTTTTTTATTATTATTAATAAATAGTGCTACATAGTACATTTGCACTTTGCTGTGCATTTCTTGCACAAAATTAAAAAGTGCGTCTACATTGCTGGTTTAACAAATAATTGAAATTTGTGCTAAATAGTACATTTGCATTCAGAATGAGGAGAGCGTCAAATAAGAGACGTGGTCGTGGTGCTGCTGGTGCTGCTGGTGTTGATGGTGTTGGTGAAGCTCCTGTTGCAAGGAGAGGATGTGGCCGATCTGTGCCAGCTACACGCACAAGTGAAAAACCTTCCTCAGGTATGAGTAGCCGACAGAACCTTCAATGTTATATGGTAGGCCCGAATGCCGCTCAACGAATGGTGAGGCCAGAACAAGTACAGGCGATAGTAGATTGGGTGGCTGACAATGCCTCCAGTTCCTTCACATTGTCTCCCACCCGGTCCCTTGCTGAAAGCTCAGTGTTGGCACTTGGCCATCTGTCTTTCACCTCAGCCCCTTGTAAATCAGCCAAGCAGTCGGAGCCCCAAGTCATGCAGCAGTCTCTTCTGCTTTTTGATGACTCTGCTGGTGTGCTTTCCATGGGCCATCCACATAGCCCTGCCCCAGAAGTGGAAGACATTGAGTGCACCGATGCCCAACCACTTCTGGTTCAGGATGAGGACATAAAAACACCATCACAGCATGTCTCTGATGATGATGAAACACAGGTGCCAACTGCTGCAGCTTTCTACAGTGTGAAGACTGATAAGGAGGGCAGTGGTGAAGAGTGGGTGGAAGATGATGTGGAGGATGATGAGGTCCTAGACCCAACATGGAATGAAGGTCATGTGAGTGAGGTGTGCAGTTTGGAGGAAGAGGTGGTGGTCGCGCAGAGGCAGCAACACAGCAAAATAGGAAGCAGGTTGCAAAAGCGGAGCGAGCGTCCCCTAGACAGTACGCCTGCTACTACCCACCGCATCCAGGGACCTAGCACACCAAAGGCAACTCAAAGGAGTTCCCTGATGTGGCAGTTCTTCAGACAATGTGCTGATGACAAGACACGAGTGGTTTGCACGCTGTGCAATCAGAGCTTGAAGTGAGGCATAAATGTTCTAAACCTGAGCACAACCTGCATGACCAGGCATCTACATGCAAAGCATGAGCTGCAGTCGAATAAGCACCTCAAAATCCAAGAAAGGTCTTGGCCTCCTCCTGCTTCCTCTTCTGCTGCTGCCTCGGCCTCTTCTTCCACCTCCACAGTGCCAGTGTCGCCTGCCACCCAGCAACAGACGATGTGACAGCAACGCCACCATGTCCGCCACCGTCCCCAAGCATTTCCACATCATGGTCCCATGGAAGCTTACAGCTGTCCATCTCCCAAACACTGGAGAGAAATAGGAAGTACCCCCCTACCCACCCGCGATCCCTGGCCCTGAATGCCAGCAATTCCAAATTTCTGGCCTTTGAAATGCTGTCATTCCGTCTGGTGGACACGGACAGTTTTTCAAAACCTGATGGCGGTGGCTGTCCCACAGTATGTGGTTCCCAGCCGCCACTAGTTTTCCAGGCGAGCCATCCCTTCCCTGCACAAACAAGTCGGGGACAAGATCAAGTGTGCACTGTGCAACGCCATCTGTGGCAAGGTCCACATAACCACTGATACATGGACCAGTAAGCATGGGCAGGGACACTATATCTCGCTAACTGCACACTGGGCAAATGTGGTGGCGGGTGGGCCTGAGATGGCTAGCCATTTGGCGCATGTCCTTCCACCACCGAGGATTGCAGGGCATTTCTCTTTCTCTCTCTCCTGTTGCCTCCTCCTCCTACTGCGCTTCCTCCTCCTCTACCACCTCTACCACCTCCTCATCCGCTCAGCGTAACACCTTCACCATCAACTTCAGCACATCCAGGGGGAAACGACAGCAGGCTGTTTTAAAACTGATATGTTTGGGGGATAAACCCCACACTGCGCAGGAGCTGCGGACGGGCATTGAACAACAGACCGATGAGTGGTTGTTGCCACTGAGCCTCAAGCCCGGCCTGGTGGTGTGCGACAATGGGCGAAATCTCGTAGCGGCTCTGGGCCTAGCCGGTTTGACACACATCCCTCGCCTGGCGCATGTGCTAAATTGGGTGGTACAGAAATGTCTAAAAAATTACCCGGATATGACAGAGCTGTCTGTGCGTTCTCACCCTGTTGCTGCTCGCCTGTCTGCGCTGCAGCGAGACGTCGGCCTTCCCCCTCACCGCCTCCTATGCGACGTGCCCCCAAGGTGGAACTCCACCTTGCACATGCTGGAGAGACTGTGGGAGCAGCAGCAGGCAATAGTGGAGTTTCAGCTGCAGCACGCACGGGTCAGTCGCTCTGCGGAACAGCAACACTTCACCACCAACAAGTGGGCCTCCATGCGAGACCTGTGTACCGCATTGCGGTGTTTCGAGTACTCCACCAACATGGCCAGTGCCGATGACGCTGTTCTCAGCGTTACTATCTCACTTCTATGTCTCCTTTAAAAACTACTTTGGGCCATGATGGAAAAGGATGTGGCACAGGAGGATGAGGAGGAGGAGGAGGAAGAGGGGTAATTTCCACGGTTATCAGGCCAGTCATTCACAAGTGGCTCGGAGGGTGGGTTCCTGCACCAGCATAGGCCAGGTAGAAAATATTCAAGCCAGGGCCAAGTTCTGGAGGATGAAGAGGACGAGGAAGATCATCATGAGGAGGAGGAGGAGGAACCACAGCATGGTGGCACCCAATGCAGCTCGTGGGCATCGCTGGAGCGTGGCTGGGGGGATACGGAAGACACAGATGATACACCTCCCACAGAAGACAGCTTGTCTTTGCCTCTGGGCAGCCTGGCACACATGGCTGACTACATGCTGCAGTGCCTGCGCAATGACAGCCAAGTTGCCCACATTGTAACTTCTTCTGATTACTGGGTGGCCACCCTGCTGGATCCCCATTACAAGGACGTCCTTAATTCCCTCACTGGAGCGTGAGAGGAAGATGCGTGACTACAAGCGCACACTGGTAGAGGCATTCCCAAATGACACCGGTGCTCAGTGGAAGGACAAGGAGAAGGCAGAGGAGGAAGAGGCCACCAACGCAGCTGTGCCACTGCCAGCACCTCAGAAGGCAGGGTTAGCATGGCCAAAATGTGGCAAAGCTTTGTCAGCAGCCACAACAAACAGCACCACCAGCTGATAGGCAACGTCTTAGCAGGAGGCAGCATTTCAGCAACATGGTGGAACAGTATGTGTGCACACGCCTACTGACTGATGGGTCTGCCCCATTCAACTTCTGGGTCTCCAAATTGTGCACATGGCCTGAGTTTGCCCTTTATGCCTTGGAGGTGCTGGCCTACCTTGCAGCCAGTGTATTGTCTGAATGTGTGTTTAGCACGGCAGGGGGCGTTATCACAGACAAGCGCAGCTGCCTGTCCACATCCAACGTGGACAAGCTAACGTTTATTAAAATGAACCAGGCATGGATCCCACAAGACTTGTCTGTACCTTGTGCAGAATAAACATTTAGACCGGACTCACACAGCCATTCATATACTTCTTTTTTTAAATATGCCTCAATATTTTGGGGGCTACCCCAATTAGAAAAAAAAACAAACAAACAACAAAAAGTGTTGGTTACCTCCTCCTCCTCCACCACCGCCACTTCCACCTACACTGCCACGGTCACGGCCTAGTCAACCTCTAGGCTCCTACTCCACATCCACCCCCCTTCCCATTTTTATTTTTATTATTTGATTTTAAGTTATTTTCCCTATCCCCATTTTTTTCTAGGGCACTTGCCCTACTCTTACCCCCATTTTACTTCCTTTTGCAGCCCTCTAGCACTTGCCAGGATTTTTTTACAGCCATTTTTGTGCCGAAAAGTTTGGGTCCCCATTGACTTCAAAGGGGTACGGGGTCCGGGGTCAAGTTCGGGTAACGTTCGGTACCGAACCCAAACTTTTTCGCAAAGTTCGGCCGGACCCGCCGAACATCCAGGTGTTCGCTCAACTCTAATTATTATGATTTATCATTAGAAGGGTGGTTAAGGTGGTTAAGGTTTTATATTTTCAGCATATGTACATTATCATCTTATACAATGTATATGTTCATGATATATCTTTATCACTATATCAGCCCATTATATACGGGCTCACTTTGTTTGTTGCACATGGGACAACACACGTTCGATGGTAGATTCAAGACATATGCTTTCTCCTACTTTGGTAGGACATATATCGTGTGAGCGCTGTTCCCTCCCTCTCCTTGAACTGGATTTGGCTAGGAACGCTCTCCTTATCTATTTTTTCTCTGGCTGACACTATAGGCTTGGCAGCACACTGGTACCTGGCTGTTTCAATCCAACCTTCTCCATCTGTGTGTCCCATCTGTGATTGATTGTTTCATTTCACTGCAAGCCCAGTCAGCCTCTGGAATACGGGTGTTATCCATGCCTATGTTTTCATTGGCTACAGACCCTCTCTATCACTATTCTGCTGATTTGGCATTTACCCTTACTTTTGAAATGATCTATAACCTGACTGTTTCAGAAGATCCTTCATATACCCTGTATAACATGAGGATCTGTTTTTAACTTCAAGACCACTTACCCCTGAGGAAGATATCTGATCAAACATCTTTGAAACGCGTTGGGTCTTTATCTGCTACCTAAGCAGATTCAGTGGTTCTTTTCTTTTAAGTCCTTTTGGCTATTTCTCTACACATTTGTTTTTGTTAGTGTCACAGGTCATTATTATTTTATTTGTTGTCTATGATGTGAATTACCACCCTTTTGGGTGTTTGTGTTGCTTGCTCTTTTTTTAAAAAAAATGTACAAATAAATATCAACATTTTATATATATCCCCTTGTTCTTAGTGAGTCGGTCTCCTCATATAAAGTCCCAAGGGGGGGTTTTCTTGTGCTTCTATTTATGTTGGCAGTACCACTCTAATTATTTTGGGTTATCACTGACAGCAATCCATATATTCTATGCCCATTATATATGGTGGTGCTTACGTTTTGAAAATTCATTACGCATTTCTAGACCATGGAACCGTATTTTATACAATTATAGATTTTATTACTATAGCCACTTCAAGACCGCCCGCTGTCATTAACGGCGGTCGTTTGAAGTGGAATACCGTTGTTATGGTATCAGATCGCTACCATAACCCCAGTGTTGTTTTTTTTCTGCAGGCGATTCTCTTTCAGATGAAAATGGTCTTAGCAGTGGATTCACCGCAAGATCACTTTTATCAGCAGCGTGAGAGGTGCCCCCCTGCCGCTTTCCGGTCATCTTCACCGCTTACCGGACTCGCCGGCAGCGGCGGAGATGATCAGGTCCATTGCCCCCCCCAGTGTCCATGAGCCGACTGAGTGGCTGAAGCCATTCACCCGGCTCCATACCATGGCAGGGCGGAAGCGAAGTCACAAGTCACTTCCGCCCATTGGTCTTAAAGGGCCCATTTTTTTTTTGCACTGCCATTTTTTTCAAATATTTTTTTTTTTTTTGAATTTTAGTGTAAATACGAGATGTGAGGTCTTTTTGACCCCCACATCTCATATTTAAGAGGTCTTGTCATGCTTTCTTCTATTACAAGGAATGTTTACATTTCTTGTAATAGGAATAAAAGTGATCACTTTTTCTTTAAAAAAAAAAGGACAATGTAAAAATAAAATGTAAAAAGTAAAAAAAATAAATAAAAAAAATAATAATAATTTAAAGCGCCCCGTCCCCGCGAGCTCACACGCAGAGTAAGTCCCGCCCACATATGAAAACGGTGTTCAAACCACACATGTGAGGTATCACTGCGATCGTTAGAGCGAGAGCAATAATTCTAGCACTAGACCTCCTATGTAACTCAAAACTGCTTACCTGTAGATTTTTTTAACCACTTCCGGACCGCCGTATGTCGTTTGACGGCGGCAGTTTGAAGTGGAATACCGTTGTTATGGTACCATAACCCTGGTATCTATTTTTTCAGCAGGCGATTCCCTGCAAGATAAAAGTGGTCTTAGTGGCAGATTCGCCGCAAAATCACTTTTATCAGCGGCGGGAGAGGTGCCCCCCCTCCCGCCGCTTTCCGGTCATCTCCGCCGCTTAGCGGACCCGCCGGCGGAGATGATCGCGTCCGTCCCCCCCAGTGTCCGTGAGCCGAGTGAGCGGCTGAAGCCGTTCACCCGGCTCCATAACAAGGGTGGGCGGAAGCAACGTCACAAGCCGCTTCCGCCCAATGCTCTTAAAGGGGACATTTTTTTTTTCTTTTGCCATTTTTTTTTTTTTTTAAGCATTAAAGTGTAAATATGAGGTCTGAAGTCTTTTTGACCCCGGATCTCATATTTTGGAGGTCCTGACATGCTTTTTTCTATTACAAGCAATGTTTACATTTCTTGTAATTTTTAAAAAAGAAAGGTGTAAAAATAAAAATTAAAAAGTAAAATAATTAAAAAAAAAAAAAAATTAAAGCGCAGTGTCCTTGCGAGCTCGCACGCAGAAGCAAACGCATGCGTAAGTCCCACCCACATATGAAAACGGTGTGCAAACCACACATGTGAGGTATCGCCGCGATCGTTAGAGCGAGAGCAATAATTCTAGCCCTAGACCTCCTCTGTAACTCAAAAATGCTAACCTGTAGAATTTTTTAAACGTCGCCAATGGAGATTTTTATGTTGCAAAGGTTGTCGCCATTCCGCGAGCGGACGCAATTTTAATGCATGACATGTTGGGTATCATTTTACTCGGCGTAACATCATCTTTCACAATATGGAAAAAAATTGACCTAACTTTACTGTTGTCTTATTTTTTATCTAAAAAAATTGAATTTTTAAAAAAAAAATCGCGCTTGTAAGACCGCTGCGCAAATACGGTGTGACATAAAGTTTTGCAATGGCCGCCATTTTATTCTCTAGGGTGTTAGAAAAAAATATATATAATGTTTGGGGGTTCTAAGTAATTTTATAGCAAAAAAACCTGGTTTTAACTGATAACCACTGAACTCCAAAAAGAGGCCCGGTCTTAAAGTGGACATCGCCAATGGAGATTTTTATGTTGCAAAGTTTGTCGCCATTCCGCGAGCGGACGCAATTTTAAAGCAGGACATGTTGGGTATCATTTTACTCGGCGTAACATTATCTTTCACAATATGGAAAAAAGTTGGCCTAACTTTATTGCTGTCTTATTTTTTTACTCATAAAACTGATCTTTTTTTTAAAAAAATTGAGCGTGTAAGACCGCTGCCCAAATAAGGTGTGACACAAAGTTTTGCAATGGCCGCCATTTTATTCTCTAGGGTGTTAGAAAAAAATATATATAATGTTTGGGGGTTCTAAGTAATTTTATAGCAAAAAAACCTGGTTTTAACTGATAACCACTGCACTCCAAAACGAGGCCCGGTCTTACACTGTCCAAACACCTATTTTTTTGCAGTAATTACCTTAATTTAAAGCCCCACTCTTTCTTTTTTCCTTTTTTATTAAATTCTCAGGGGTGTCGGTGTAGCGCTGGCTGTGATTGCTTTCATGACTCGTAGAGTAAAAACTGAACTCCAGAACAGCTCATCATTACAGGTCCTCTTTTCTGAGGAATACACAGACTGGGGTCATCAGATTTCTGGAATTCTCTTTCACCCCTAAACTGATGTGGGAGCCGAGCAGAAGATACCAGGAATATGTGATAAGACACAATGTATCCACTCACCTGTATAGTCAGAATCCCTAATTGATGATGGATGGGGTCTGTGTACGGGAATACCAGGGATGGAAATAACAGCCAACACCTTCCTGGTCTAGACAGATACACTGTGTCCTGTAGAGGTCTTGTTATCAGGTCTTGTGTTGGTTGGGTTCCTTCATCCAGTTCTATACAGGAGATTGGAGTGTCAGGTAGAGAGGTCATGTAGGGTCTCCCCACACCCTGCGCCATCTCACCGTGTAGAGTTTGGAGTCTCAGGTACGGATTAAACACAGATCCCCCCTCTCCCTCCCCTTCTCACTGTGTATAAAATCATTTGGACACCTCCTGAGATCTCCAGCTTCAAACCCCCCGTGTCTCATTACACTGCCGAAATCTCCATGCGGCCTCCTGGCACAAGACAATTCAAGCATACCTTTATCATTTTTTTCTTGGTGGAAAATGTTTTAGAAAGCTTTTTTTTTTACTTTTGTACTATTGATAAATGAATAATGTATAATCCATAATAAACAACAATAATAATAATAAATAGGGTTGTCCCGATACCACTTTTTTAAGACCGAGTACAAGTACCGATACTTTTTTTCAAGTACTCGCCGATACCGATACTTTTTTTCAAGTACTCGCCGATACCGATACTTTTTTTCAAGTACTCGCCGATACCGATACTTTTTTTCAAGTACTCGCCGATACCGATACTTTTTTAATGTCATGTGACAGTGGTACTAATATGCAGCACTGATGGGCAATGATAGGTGGTGCTGATGAGGCGTGGACTGTCAGTAGTTTTTAATTTTAATTTTTTTTCACAATTTTATTTTTTACAATTCTTTTTTTTTTTATTTTTTTACAATTTATAGCTTTCTTTTTTTTTGGGGGGGGGGGGGAGTGGACAATGCCATTGTTTTTTTTTTCATTTTATTTTTAATTATTTTTACAATTTTACCTTCATTTTTTTTTTTTTACAATTTTTTTTTATCAACCCTGTTGGGGGGGCTTTGGTGAGATGTCAGGGGTCTAAACAGACCCCCAACATCTCCCCTTTGAGACGGGGAGAAAGGGGCTGAGGATAGAGATTCCCCAATCCCTTCCTCCGCAACCTCAGCTGCACTGAAGATGAATGAAGAGGAGACAGCGGCTCCTCTCCATTCATAAACTGAGACACAGTTTACAATGCTCAGTTGTGAATGGACGGAGTCACTGTTCATTCAGAAAAGGAAAAAGCCGGTAAATGACAGTTTTACCGACTCTTTCCTCCGCTCTCCATCCTGAACAATCCCAGGACAAAGGGAGAACAGAGGGGATCGGAGGGGAGGGGGGGAGGACTGGAGGAGGACAGATTGGGACGGAAGGTGGGACTGAGGAGGACAGATCGGGACCGAAGGGGGGGGGGCGGAGGAGAACTCTAAGGTGGACATGGGAACCGGAGGAGGAGGGGGGGGGCCGGAGTAGCACAGAGGAGGGCACAGAGGGGGGGATACAGAGACGCTCTCCCAGTGCGGCTTTCAATAAAGCAGCTGAATGCTGCGGAGGGGAGATCGCTGATTGTAATTTCCCCCACCGCTGCACCGTTCATCCCTGAGTGTCCCTGGATCCTCCCCTCTGTGTCCTCCTCTGTGCTACTAAGGCCCCCTCCTCCGGTCATCCCAGAGTGTCCAAGTATCGGATGAGGCATCGAAAGCATTTGCACGACTACAAGTACTCGTGCAAATGCTCAGTATCGGTATCGGGACAACCCTAATAATAAATAATACATTAATAGTTAATGATAAATAGAGCATAGATAAAATTAGGGTCTTGATCCATTTTGTGGTAAATAAATCTGCTGTGAAGTGCACCTCACATGAGACAAGTATAGAGGATGTGTTCAGTAGGGTTGAGGTCAGGACTCTGTACAGGACACTCGAGTTCCTCCACCTCAAACCATGTCTTTATGGAGCTGGCTTTGTACACAGTCATGCTGGAACAGAAATTTTTAACAGTTACCACAATGAGCACAACTGTCTAAAATATCTCTGTATGATTTAGTGTCAGTTGGATTCTTCACTTGAAACACCTTTTGGGACTCTTGTCCATATAGTGTCCAGTGTGCAAGAGTTGTTCCTCCATATCAGCATGTCTGTTTTATTAACAATTTTAACGTAACCGCATTATAGCCAAAAGACAGCTGCACTGAGGTTGTTCAGTTCTAGGAGGGCGCCCATGGATGTCCTCCCAGAACCACAGCCCCTACGTGCCCCCTGGGGTGCGCATCTGGTGCGCTCTGCGATTGCTGTGTCCTTCAGACACAGCTGATCATAGATTGTGGCAGTCCTTTACCATGTGATCAGCTGTGTCCAATCACAGTTGATCATGTGTAAACACTCCTTTCCTCCTGCGGTGTCACTTTATGAGGAAAGCCGAACCGGTAACCAGCAATTCTGACGGCACATTGACACCGATAATCAGGGCAATGGTTTTTAGTGCCCTGATTATCAGTACAGCCTCATCAGTGCTGCCAATCAGTGCAGCCTATCAGCGGCACCTTTTAGTACCTCTTTATCAGTGCAGCCTATCAGTGCTCATCAGTGCCATCTCATCAGTGCCGTCTCATCAGTGCTGATCAGTGCCGCATATCAGTGCCGCCTAACAGTGCCTCCTCATCAGTACCAAATATCAGTGACTCCTATTTGTGCAGCCTCGTCTGCGCCGTCTCATCAGTGCCGATTGGTGTCGCCTATCAGTGCCTCCTCATCAGTACCAAATATCAGGGCCTCCTATCTGTGCAGCCTCATCAGTGCCATCTCATCAGTGTCCATCAGTGCCGCCTATCAGTGCTGCCTCATCAGAGCTGCCTATCAGTGCTTCCTATCTGTGCAGCCTCATCAGTCCCACCTATCAGTGCCTCCTCATCAGTACCACCTATTAGTGATGCCTATCTGTGCAGCCTCATCAGTGCTGCCTCATCAGTGCCGCCTCATCAGGGCCCATCAGTGCTGCCTATCAGTGCCTCATCATCAGCACCACCTATCAGTGCTGCCTATCTGTGCCTCGTCATCAGCACCACCTATCAGTGCTGCCTATCTGTGCCTCATCATCAGCACCACCTATCAGTGCTGCCTATCTGTGCCTCGTCATCAGCACCACCTATCAGTGCTGCCTATCTGTGCCTCGTCATCAGCACCACCTATCAGTGCTGCCTATCTGTGCCTCTTCATCAGTGCCACCTCATCAACGGACATCAGTAAAGAAGCAAAAATTGTTATTTAAGTTTAGTTAAGAAAAAACGTCTATTTTTGAAAATGTTTTTCATTCAATGTTGAAGGATGTGCTACACCATAGGTCACATTTACAAAGGATAAAATGGTACAGTTTAAATTGCTGGCAAAAATCCATTCATTGCCAGCTTCTTTTCACACAGCACACAGACCCCTCCAAATGCCCCCCCCCCCACCCCAAAAAGACCCTTGGAGGGGTCTGTGTGCTGTTTTTTTGCTGGCAATGATAAAACGTTTTTCTTTGTAAAAATGCAGCACTTTCTGTACATCTCAGAGATGCCCCTTCACAGGCAGAATTAGGACCCCCCCCCCTCCCCTCCCCCAATGTTATTTAAAGGGTTTGGGCATTTTTAATATTTCACATAAAAAAATCACTTACTTGATTTTTTTTTGCACTGGCACATGTTCCCCAGGCCAGTGCCCACCCCCTTTCTATATTTTTTACACCCCTTGTCGTTTAACCCAGAAAATGGGTATTTTCTATTTGACAGATGCAGAATCCCCTTGATTTCTTTCAGTTGTTTTTTTTATTAAAGAGCAGATTTTGACAAATGAACACAAATGAAAAGAAACATTTGACAATATCAGATTAGTATTAGGATAAACCAGATCATTAAGGCTGGGTTCACACCACTGCAAATTGGATGCGGGTTGACTCACAATGCCAGATTTTGAGCGGCTCTCATATCCCTGTGGCGGCTCCGTTGCAATTTGCACAAGAACGCTGTGCATCTTTTGTTCCACTTCAGGTCCAAATTCAGCCCAAAAGCTGGGCTGAAATCGAACCTGAAATTGTGAACCAGGATGCACCGGACCCCTGCAATGAGCCTCATGCTGCTCATATGTAAACCCAGACTAATTTTGACCATTAAATGAAAGTAACATTAGGATTGGTACATATATGACCAAGATAAATTAATCAGAAAAAAATCTAAAGAAATGAAAACAAAAGGTTATAAAAAAAAAAAACAGAATAGGAAGATCAAACTTTACCACCATTAGTTTGCCCATAGACATCATTTAGTATACTGATTGAAATACTAGTTTTTCATGGAGAAGTCTCTGGAAATCGTATGACCCACTTATCTGAGAATTGAGGGATTGAATTGGAAGAATAAGCAAATAATTTTTCATAGAGATGTTTGGTTTTACCTCTAGCTATTACCTCTGTTACATTAGGTGCATTAATTGTCCTTCAGAGTGAGGTAATAGTGAATAATAGTTAATAATATTTAACCACTTCCCGACCGCCATATTCAGAATGACGGCGGGGAAGTGGTTGAGTTATCCTGGCTGGGCGTCATGTGACATCCTCAGGATAACATGCCGGCGTGCGCTCTGGGGGGGGGGGGGGCGTGCATAGCGGCGTTCGGTGGTGTGGGGGTCAGTTTGACCCCCCCGCATTACTGATATCGGTACAGAGCTTCCATCGGAAGCACTTTACCAGGTGATCAGCTGTGGCCAATCACGGCTGGTCACAGTGTAAACAGGAAAGCCATTTATCTGCTTTTCCTGTACTCAGGACTGCAGACCTGAGTAGTGGAGAGCCGATCGGCTGCTCTCCTGACAGGAGGGGTTTGTGCTGATAATTTATCAGCACAGCCCCCCTAGGATCGCCACACTAGACCACCAGGGAGCCAGCCCAGAGACCACCAGGGATGTGCCCACCCAGGACCACCAGGGAGCTGATCAGGACCACCAGGGAGACCACCCTAGACCACCAGGCAAGGGGCACAGTGCCCAATATTGATGGAACTCAGTGCCACCTTCAGATGCCACCCTAGACCACCAGGGAACTGGCACCTACCAGTGCATCTGCCCACCAGTGTCCCTATCAGTGCATACCAGTGCCACCTATCAGTGACCACCAGTGCCCCTATCAATGCGTACCAGTGCCCCTATCAGTGCATACCAGTGCCACCTATCAGTTCCCACCAGTGCCACCTACCAGTGCCACCTATCAGTGCCCATAAGTGCCACCTATCAGTGCCCAGTGCTGCCTATGCATGCCAATCAGCACCGCCTATGAGTGCCCATCAGTGCCACTTATCAGTGTCCGTCAGTGCAGCATATCAGCTTCACATATCAGTGTCCTTCAGTGCTGCTTATCAGTGCTGCCTATCAGTGCCCATCATTGCTGCATATAAGTGCCTCATCCTCAGTGCCTGCCAGTGACAACTCATCAGTGCCGCCTAATCAGTGGCAATCAGTACTGCCTCATCAGTGCCTGTCAGTGTAGCCTCATCAGTGCCCATCAGTGATGGAGAAAATTTACTTATTTACAAAGTTTTGTGACAGAAAAAGAGAATTTTATTTTCCCAAAATTTTCGGTATTTTTTTTTATTTGTAGCACAAAAAATAAAAAAATCAGGGGTGATAAAATGCCTCCAAAAGAAAGCTCTATTTGTAGGAACAAAATGATAAAAAATCTGTTTGGGTACAACGTTGCATGACCGCACAATTGTTATTCAAAGTGCTACAGTGCTGAAAGCTGAAAATTGGTCTGGTAGGAAAGTGTTCTAAGTGCCCAGTATTGAAGTGGTTAAGCACGCTGCTATGAGATCCCCTTGATTTCAATAGGGTTTGGATTCAACGTCTGAAATTCTTTGAAGTTTTCTGAACCCCTGCTAATCTGAATGTAGGGCAGTTTTTTTTTTACTGTCTTTCTACTGTTTTCCCTTTTTTATTTTTTTATTATTATTATTATTATTGTTATTATAGGTACTTATATAATACTAATGGCAGGAATACACAATAAGAATATCCTCCGAAAATTTCCGTTCTGTGGACGATCGGCCGATATTCTAACCATTGATACTCAGCAAGTCATACCCGATATCGTGAACGAAAAAGACCGATTGAAAAAAATTGAAAATTTGTGTCGTATCATTTGCAAATGTACAATATTCTATGTGTTGGTGTGAAGGTCGGCAGTAAAAAAATCTCTTGAATAGAGTTGAGCGAACACCTGGATGTTCGGGTTCGGTGGGTTCGGCCGAACTTTGCGGAAAAGTTTGGGTTCGGTACCGAACTTGACCCGAACTTGACCCCGAACCTCATTGAAGTCAATGGGGAACAAACTTTCCGGCACAAAAATGGCTGTAAAAAAGTGCTAGAGGGCTGCAAAATGAAGGAACATAAGGGTAAGAGTAGGACAAGTGCCCTACAAACAAATGGGGATAGGGAAATAACTTAAAATCAAATAAAAAAAATAAAAATGGGAGGAGGAGGTGGATGTGGAGTAGAAGCCTAGAAGTTGACTAGGCCGTGACCGTGGCAGTGTAGGTGGAAGTGGCGGGGGGTGGAGGAGAAGGAGGTAGCCAACACTGTTTTGTGTTTGTTTGTCTTTTTCTAATTGGGGTAGCCCCCAAGATATTGAGGCATATTCAAAAAAAAAAAGTATACCAATGGCTGTGTGAGGCCGGTCTAAATGTTTATTCTGCACAAGGTACAGACAAGTCTTGTGGGATCCATGCCTGGTTCATTTTAATAAATGTTAGCTTGTCCTTGTTGGCTGTGGACAGGCGGCTGCGCTTGTTGGTGATAACGCCCCCTGCCGTACTAAACACACGTTCAGACAATACGCTGGCTGCAGGGCTGGCCAGCACCTCCAAGGCATAAAGGGCAAGCTCAGGCCATGTGCCCAATTTGGAGACCCAGAAGTTGAATGGGGCAGACCCTTCAGTCAGTACTTGTAGGCGTGCGCACACATACTGTTCCATCTTGTTGCCGAAATGCTGCCTCCTGCTAAGACGTTGCCTATCAGCTGGGGGTGCTGTGTGTGGTAGCGTGCTGCTGACAAAGCTTTTCCACATTTCGGCCATGCTAACCCTGCCTTCTGAGGTGTTGGCAGTGCCACAGCTGCGTTGACCTCTTCCTCCTCTGCCTTCGCCTTGTGATTCCACTGAGCCCCTGGTGTCATTTGGGAATACCCTCAACCGCGCGTCTACCAGAGTGTGCTTGTAGTCGCGTATCTTCCGACCATGCTCCAGTGAGGGAATTAAGGATGGCATGTTGTTCTTGTACCAGGGATCCAGCAGGGTGGCCACCCAGTAATCGGCACAAGTTACAATGTGGGCAACTCGGCTGTCATTGCGCAGGCACTGCAGCATGTAGTCGCTCATGTGTGCCAGGCTGCCCAGAGGCAAAGACAAGCTGTCTTCTGTGGGAGGTGTATCATCTGTGTCCTCCGTATCCCCCCCAGCCACACTCCAGTGATGCCCACAAGCTGCGTTGGGTGCCACCCTGCTGTGAACACGGTTCCTCCTCCTCATCCTCCAGAACTGTCCCCTGGCTTGAATATTTTTGACCTGGCCTATGCTGGTGCAGGGACCCACCCTCTGAGCCACTTGTGAATGACTGGCCTGATAACCGTGGAAATGATCCCTCTTCCTCCTCCTCCTCTTCCTCCTGTGCCACATCCTCTTCCAGCATCGCCCAAAGTGTTTTTTCAAGGAGACATAGAAGTGGGATAGTAACACTGAGAACAGCACTGGCCATGTTGGTGGAGTACTCGAAACACTGCAATATGGTACACAGGTCTCGCATGGAGGCCCACTCTTTGGTGGTGAAGTGTTGCTGTTCCGCAGAGCGACTGACCCGTGCGTGCTGCAGCTGAAACTCCACTATAGCCTGCTGCTGCTCGCACAGTCTCTCCAGCATGTGCAAGGTGGAGTTACACCTTGTGGGCATGTCGCATATGAGGCGGTGAGCGGGAAGGCTGAAGTTCCGCTGCAGCGCAGACAGCCCAGCAGCAGCAGGGTGAGAACACCGAAAGCGCGCACAGACGGCCCGCACTTTCTGCAGCAGCTCTGATATATCCGGGTAGTTTTTTAGAAATTTCTGTACCACCAAATTCAGCACATGCGCCAGGCAAGGGATGTGCGTCAAACCGGCTAGGCCCAGAGCTGCTACGAGATTTTGCCCATTGTCGCATACCACTAGGCCGGGCTTGAGGCTCAGTGGCAAAAACCACTCATCGGTCTGTTGTTCAATGCCCGTCCACGGCTTCTGCGCAGTGTGGGGTTTATCCCCCAAACATATCAGTTTTAAAACAGCCTGCTGTCGTTTCCCCCTGGATGTGCTGAAGTTGGTGGTGAAGGTGTTATGCTGAGTGGATGAGGAGGTGATAGAGAAGGAGGAAGCGCAGTAGGAGGAGGAGGCAAAAGGAGGCAAAGACAAATGCCCTGCAATCCTCGGTGGCATAAGAACATGCGACAAATGGCTAGCTGCCTCAGGCCCACCCGCCACTACATTTGCCCAGTGTGCAGTTAGTGAGATATAACGTCACTGCCCGTGCTTACTGGTCCATGTATCAGTGGTTATGTGGACCTTGCCACAGATGGCGTTGCGCAGTGCACACTTGATCTTGTCCCCAACTTGTTTGTGCAAGTAGTGGCGGCTGGGAACCACGTACTGTGGGACAGCCACTGCCATCAGGTTTT